>CAUYPK010039192.1:0-30360 GCA_963574355.1 Loris lydekkerianus | reverse complement strand
TACTCCCCCGCATAATCCTATTAAGTAGATCCAATGAATATCCCCAATTAACAAAACCAAAGTGCAGAGAGTTCTTTTGTTCAAGCTCACATAGCTGATAAGCGGGAGAGGCAGGATTCAAACTCAGTGTTCTCTGTCACTGAGTGATACTGTCTCCACACAGCCACCTGGAATTTTAGTACATGTTTAACATAGGAGAAGAGGCAAAGAAGCAAGCAGTGCTCATTAACAGAACATCAGTGACAGCCAACATATTACAGTGAGGAAAACACTAGGGAAAGACCCCCAAATCCTGTGTCCCAATAATAATTTTCTCCTATGGGGTTATTCTCTGGACTCACTCTTCTAATCTGCTAACTGGGTATAATTATTCTAAACCTGCCTTACACAGAGTAGTTGTAAATTTATGTGAACACAATTTGAAACAAATGAAGCATAAAGTGCTGTGACTAAGTAAGCTAAATATTTTAATAGCTCTTCTATACACAGCGGGGCATATTTTATTTGGTATTCTCAATAAATCTTCTTCACATAACAAATATAATTAGTCTTATTCAACTGGGTAGAGGCGCAAAGCGAGCGTTATTAGCCTCGGTGTAGATGCAGTTTGACAAAATACAGAACGTTTTAATATTATCATAGACTTTTTATATCAAGTTTTATGATGGAGCTGGATGGAGTCTCAGTTTAATATTTGACATGGTTAGCGTCATCCAACTGCTCACAATACAATGGTGGGGGTGTGGCTGGTGGTGGGTGGGGGTAAATATGTAATCAGAGGAAAGAGCGCCACCTACTGATCAGCAAGGTCTCCTCCCTCCTCCCACCACACCCTTGGAAGTCCTCTTAATGTTCTTCAAAAAAGTGAAGAATGTTACGTTATAAACACAATTACCACCACCATCATCACCTCCACACACATACAAACGTGCACACCCTACCACTTCCTGCCAGGCAATTGGAAGTTATTTCAATTAATCCTAATGACACTGCAACAGTAGTGGTTAAGAGCAGAGCCTGAATCTGGGCCACTTTGGCTCAGAGCCCCAATCTTTTGTTTTCTAGGTGTGTGACCTTGGGAAATTTACTTAATTTCCTTGGGCTTTCATTTCCCTATCTGTAAACAGGGTTTATCATAACTTCTGCCTCACTGGGTTGTTATGAGGATTCAATGAATTAATGCTTGTAAAGAATTTACAAAAATTCTTGATGTGTAAAAAGTGTTCGTGAGATAGATTGTTAAAACGAAAAGCAGCTGAAGCTTCCAAAAGTTTATCACAAAACTCTCACAGTGGCAGAGTCAGGGCTTGAACACAGACTGATCCTAATGTCTGTGCACTCACGCACTAAAGCTATATTGGGTCTTAACTATATTGGGTTATATTGGGTCTTAACATGTGGCTCTATGGTGAAATACAATCCAGAGGAGCTGGAGGAAGCAGGTTGAGTTCTTATTTACAGAAATGATATTTGCCATTTGAATGAAACCAAATTTAACCTTTTCTATCATCTTAATTCTTATCTTGGATTCCTAATCATTGCCTCCCCAAACCCTTAGGCTCATTCAATTGTCACTACAAGAATTTTCATGAAAAATAACAATAATGACTCCAGATTTCACGATCTGCTCATAAAATACTTCTCTTTTGATTTTTCTTGACATTTTGAAGGCCCTTCCGAAGCAGTGTCTCATTTAAGGTTCTATCTTAACTGGATTGTTAAAGTCACCTATTTAACTCTGGATATAAAAGCACATAGTACTAGTGGTAATCTATTTGCCATGTTGACGGTGCTTATGGGAATGCCCTCACTCCAGGGAGATCATAAGAAAAGAATTGATGTTTGACGTAGTCTTGAATCGGCCCCAACTGCCAGGAAAGGGATTTCAGGCTCATTGGAGACATTTGAAATTTGGGTTGGTGGGAGGAAGCTCTCTGCTTTAGGTTGACTGATGTTTTCTATTTGGGAAAAGGAAATAGTCCTAAGGTAAATGGAAATACTGGAGGAAAGTTGTGAGCATCAGAAACACCAAAGTGAAGGAGACCAAGAGACAGAGGTGTAGAGGGCCAGCCACATATGGCTTCTTTGCCCCCCCAACACCAACATATTATAAGGTATAGTCACAATTTGATGGCATAGATGGGATAAAATATTTATTTGGAAAAATGATTGGACATTTTTTGCACCATTTTAAGTATGATTGGTTGGATATCTCTCTATTTAACATGGGACTTACAAAATTTGTTAAGCCTTCAGAAGGAAATAAAGGTAATTAAAATGTTGGGAAATAGGATAAATGAAGAAAAGTTAAAAGACTGTGGGGAATTTTACTTGAAAAGAAAGCAATTAGGGACAACTTAAGTGTTTTCAAGTCTATGGAATGTTATTTATTAAAGAACCAAGTATCTGTTCTCCATTTCCATAGAGATCAGAAATAGAAATGGGCTTAGGTTGCCACAAGAAAGCTTATATTTACACACAAGAAAGAACTTCTTGATTAAACTCTAGAACTGACTCAGGAGGGAAATCATGGGTCTTTGCTCCAGGAAATCTTTAAGAATTGAAGAGGTAAGCTCCGAGTTAATCTGATGGAGTGTTGGGTTAAAGCAGAAGGTTTAACTGGAATTTCTCTAGGTCTCATCTAGTACTTAAATGCCATGATTGCATAAATAAGAATTTGTCCACAAAGCAGGAAGAAAAGCAGACAGAACAACTGTGTAGCAAATTCCTGAGCAACACTTTGGAAATCTCTGTTTTGAATCAGAATTACAATGTCACAGCCAAAACCTTGTAATATCTCGAAAAGTCTGGACATTCACTCTCTGTCGTCTCACCGATATGGTCCATGTGAATGGCAAAGGACAGGTGCATCATTTTCCCTTTGTGTGGGAATCTGTGACTATCCTGAGTATGTGTGTGCACCTAAAAAATGATTGGCATACCAAGTACCAATATTTTAGATGAAGCTTGTGTGAAATGGATGCAATCAAAGCAGTTGGTAGTTTTCTGATGGTGGCTTGTATGTTGAAATTAAAAACTGATGTCGGTATATGAGGATGGGCACCACTGCCCTCATATACTGACATCAGTTTTTGATTTTGGCCTTCTTTAAATGTTAACTCTCCTAAAAGTTAAAATTGCAGAATTCTTACACAATGCATGTGATTAGCCATTTGTGTATGGTGAATGGAGCGTTTGGGAACAATTGATGTTTCAATTTAGGTGAACTGGAAAGTGATTGTAACTTTGTAACTCAGAATGTGGAAACTCAAACATTTGCTTCCTCTCCTGGCTTGGAGGAAGCCTCTCTGATAACATAGTTCACCAACTATGGGGGCTCAGAAAAGCCCAAGGTCCAGAAGACACACTTATGAGGGTTGCCCTGGCAGGACTTTGGGTGCCCCGTGCTATTTAAGATCAGCTTAGTCCTTGGGTTCTGAGCCCCTTTATGATTCTAAACAATTTGCCTTTGGACAATTTCCTTTTCCTCAGGGCTTGATGTCAGGAGAACATGTATCTATCTCCCAGCTGGATCAGTCTGACTTTTCTGATAGTTGAATTTCTTACTGTAACTGACCTACGGATGAGTCCCTATGAGCTGAATTAGTGTAACTCCGCTGCTGAGAGGTGGCCTGGGCCTCGGCATGCTGATGTTAGGGGTCTAGATCTGTACAGATTTCATATCCTGGAATATTCATTAAAGTAAATGCAAACAAGTAGGGGTTTATCTGAGCAGCAGCTTTCTCTTCTCCATCCCCTTGCCTTTTGTGAATTGATACAAGAATATGGTCTTAAAATATTTTAATTCCAGTGACTATTTTTCTCTTACTCCCACAAAAAAGGGCTTCTTCCCTGGTCCTAGAGGGTGGAAATGAGGAAACCATGTCCAGCCTTAGAGGGATGAGGCCTTGAGAGGCTCCCGGGCCATCTGGCAAGTAGGGTAGCCCTTGTGGGAGATCAGTGGGGGGATGGATGACTCACAAATTCAACAGTCAACTTAACAGATACTTTGTATCTCAACCATTTTGAAATATGACAGCCCCAATATTCACGTGGATGTGTATTAGTGGTTTCCTGCATTGCTTCCCAGGATGCTAAAAGATTGGCTTTTTCTAAATGATAGAACTATATGGTGCCATGCATCATAAAACTGTGCAGATAACCGTAATGGTTTTAGATAGTAATGAGTTTCCTGACTCTTGCACCACCACTCTAGTGGATCTCGCTACCACGCCACTATGGTTGTGACCTTATCAGATTTCATAAGCTAAACAAGCATAGGCTGGAGCAGCTTGTTAATGGCAATGGCCCAAGGAAAACCAGGTGCTATAGGAAGTGGAACTGGTGATTCAGTCGGGCACATTCTTCCTCATGATTCAGGCTGACCGGCGAGCTAATCATTGTGAGTGGGCACTTTACTCTCAGAGGCGCTTGTGAATAAGATGTATGCTAAAGGTCTTAATCACTTCTGCTGACAGCAGACCTTTCACAGAGATTGTTCCATCGAATGCCTTCACAATTTCAAAATCTGGAATCAATTCCATTGCAGTAATAAAAGTTACTGGTAATCCTTTTGTAGGTATCCTGTATGCTCTACTTCCTGTTGTTACTCAATATTGCAATGTGCAATATTTTATTAAGTGCCCAACACATTTTGCTTCAGAGCCACCTTTGTAATTGGCAGTGAGTATATTTATTCCTGCTTTTTTATTTTTGGGGGTGAGTTTGTTAAGTCTTCAGACTTCATAGTAACAGATAATGAGTGAGGTAACTTGTTTATTTCTTTTATTTATGTTTTCCCTACAGGATTTTTTTAAAAAAGGATTATCAAATAGAAGCAATAAATTAATACATGAGAACATTAAAGCAAGAAGCAAATACAGCTAAGAAAGGATAGGAATGAAGAAACTTTAACATTTAAAGTATCTATAGCACATATTAAGCTAATATATAAAAGACAGTTATAACCAAATTGTCTTTCCTAATTCAGAGGAGAAAGTGTAATGATTAAGATCTTGCTGTTTGCCATGAGATGGATCTGCATTTACCTCTTAACTCTGTCATTCACTAGCTGTGCCACTTTGGGGACATTGCTTAATATCTATTCTGGGAAATGAAGATAAGAATTATACCTACTCTGAGATTTATTAATAAATATTAAAGGAGCTACACCATGTGAAATGTTTAGCATTATGCCTGGGATATAGAATGTATGTAAGGTTTATCAAATTACTACTATTTTTATTATGATAATTATTATTATATTAATTCCCATAACCTTTTTTTTTTAGAGACAGGGTCTTGCTGTGTTGGCCAAGCTGGTCTCAAACTCCTGGCCTCCAGTAATCCTCTTACCTCAGTCTCCCAAAGTGCTGGGATTACAGGTGTGAGCCACCACACTGGGCCAATTCCCATAATTTTATGATTGAGTGGAAGAGTTCCTAGTTACCGTTTCTTAACCAAACCAAACCAAACCAAAACTAAACAAAACAGCTTTATTGAGACCTAGTTGCCTTTTAAGAACATGTGTCCTTTTGAAGATCAGAGGGAGCTTGAATCCAGCTGGCCTTGAAGCATATGATGTCATCGTTCATGTCCACTGTCTTTTCGAGCCACAGAGCTCCCTTGAGGATGCCCTGATCTGCCTTCAGAGCTATAAATAGCCAGGATCTTGCACTCCTCACTTGCAACTTTTCACGCACCTGCCTGCTAAGGCTTTGATGGTCAGCCTAGGAATCAGCTACAACATGTTTGTTCACTTTATAAGCAACCTGAGCATGTAGAGGAGTTTTCTGGTTCATCTCACTCTGAGCTGACTTGAAGATCTTCTGTCTTGGCTGCCTCTCACTGCCCAGGGCCTGGAGAAAATGGAACATTCCCAGGGCTTTGACAAAGACCTTGTACAACCTGCAGGGCTCCTCACCTAATCCCTCCATCTATCCTTCCTTCTGGAGAGCTGTTCTTGATTCACTGCCACAGGCACAACCACCTACAGTACTTACTTAGAGTGAAACTTTGATCCCACAACACAAGAGTCATTTTCATGAAGCTACAGCTGCCCTGGGCAGGATTGCTGCTCACTATATTTAGGAGAACAAAAATCTGTTAAGAAAAGCAGAACCCAGGGGGTCAGAGGCTGAGTGTAGGGAAGGAGGGAGGGGACCTCATTGTCCTTTAAAAAAATATTTTACATTTGGTGGGACCTCACCTCTTGTGCACAATGCAATGGTACATTTCAAAATTACTAAGAGTATAGTGTAAATAAATGTCATATCACAACAAATAAGTACGTGAGATGATGGCTATGTTAATCAGCTTGATTTAGCATTCCACATTGTGTATCAAATCAGCACATTGTACCCCATAAATGTACATAGTTGTGATTTAATAAAATTTTTAAAAGTTTACAATAGGGGAGACATAGTGTAATTCTAAGTCTTATTTATTCCTTGAGAGTATTTACTATAAGGAAAATAAATTATTCTTCAAAAGCATATTTTTGGGCATCCCATATTTCCCTGCCAACATTTCTTCTTAAAATAATTCAGTTAGATTCAAAACTACTAGCAGTTTCCATCCACAAATAGGTCAGGTATATTTGGGGTGACAAACTTAATTCACATCCTGGAAATGAGCTCTTCAAGCAGCCCCTCCGATTTCTCCCTCATCTGTTGGGAACCTTTGCCCCCGATGGACTTTTAATTAGGTAGAGTAGCTGAATTGCTCACATAACATTTCTGAACTAGATTAGTTATCCTGGTAAATTCTTACCTGAGGAAATTCAGCTCATACATTCCAAACTTTTTTGCAGTCTCTGAACTTGTTCTCTTCTCAAATTACTGAATAGGATTACTTTGAGGGCTCTGGTGTTGGGCCGGTTCAAACACTGGCTCCAGCACTGACTAATTGTATAACTTTAAGCAGGTCATCTTACCTTTTCAATTCAAAATTTTCTCAACTGTGGACTGAGCATTAATAACAAAGTTCTAAAGATTACTACATTTCAGTTGCTTAATGCACCACTTAGCACATACAATTCCTGTTAGCTACCGTCATTATTACAGTTGTCATTATTTCAGTGCTAAATATTAACTTCAAAGATGATCAGTTCAAAGGATATGAGTATATACTTACAAAAGAAAAAATTTGAAAGCCATGTAAACTTATGAGGATAGTTTTGTTTACTTAAAAATGAGATTAGTGCAAGTTAAACATTGATGGGTCATTTTTACTAATAGAATTTTTAAAAGTTACTGAAAATGATAATCTTCTATTTTGAAGAAGTATAGTTAAATAGAAGTGAAAGTCTAAATTGGCATATCCTTTTGGTAATGCAATTCATTATGTAGCAAGAATTTTTAAAGGTTTCACATTTTTTGACTTTGTAATTGGATGTATCTCTTATGGAGATAGTGAGCCTGTCAAAGATTTTTTTAAAGCACTATGTAATAATAGTAATAATAATAATAATATGAAACTAATGTGTAGAAGTAGAAGAATATTAAAATATGCCAAGAGAATATTGGGAAGTTTTAAAATAATGTTCTTAAAGAACATTTAATATTAGGAAAAAATTCTCCTAACATAACACTGAGTATTATATATGATCCTACTTTGTAACTTATAAATAAATGCAGGATACATAAAGTTCATGTGCAATTTAGAATAGTTTAACATAGTAACTTGCACACAAACTTTATGTCTACCTTGTATGTGATATACATTGATCAGGGACACCTTTTAGACATCCCCCGTGTAGATGGGCAATAGTCATATCAAATGTGACTCCTTTATATCCAAATTTTTTAATTCCCAGACACCAATCCCTCAATTTGTTTCTGCTCTATCTTCCCCATCTTAATGATGGAGAACAACTTCGTTCTTCCACTTGTTCAGGTCAAATATCTGCAAGTCGTTCTTGACTTCTCTTTCACCCCCACTTCTAGTCCAAGAGTAAATCCATTCACCTGTCCTTTCCAGCATTCCAGAATCTGACCACTTTGCTCCATCTCCAGTTACTTCTTCTCTGGCTCACGCCCTCAGCACCTCCTTTGTGGACAACTGCAGAGGTCCTCTACCTGGGGTCCTTTCACCAGCCCTTTCTCCCTCCACACTCTTTTCTCAATACAGCAGCCAGAGTCAGAGGGAGTCTTTAAAACGTCTCGGGTCTTGTCACTTCTTTGTTCAAAAGCCTCCAAAATCCAAGCCAGATCTCTGTATTGGCTGTCATAAGCCCTGCCCATCTGTGGCCTTTTGCTGTCTGTCAGCTGGCTTACCACTCTACCCAAACTTTTGGGTTCAGCCCCCCTAGCTCCTGCGTCCCTCATTCCTACCAGACCCTCTTTCTTTCCCTTTTCAGCTGTGCTTTTCTATACATGGAATGTTCCACATTCTGGTGTTGTCACCTCCTGTGGGGCTTTGCGTTTGTGCCATTTCCCCAAGTGTATCCCTGTATTTAAAGACAGCCCAGGCTTACCCCAAATTTCCTCTCTCAGCCTTTTTTTTTTTTCCTAAGTAACATTTATGACTGATGACTTAGTTTTTACTTTCCTTGTTGATTCTTTTTCTTTTCAGTAGGACATAAGCCCTCGAGAGCTGGGGTGTTTTCTTTTTGCTCACTGTTGGGTTTCCACGACTTAGAGCAGTGCCTTCTGTGTTGTATGAATAAGCATCTGTTGACTAGATAAATGGAGGCATGAGTGGTGTGTGTCTAGATACATTTCATACCTTTTTATTTTCTTTTTTATACCCTTCCATACTTAAATTTTCTAACACAAGATTTCTTTCTACCTTTATTATCACAAAATCATGCCCACAATAAATGTTATTCTTTTTTTTTTTAATTTTTAACTTGATAATTACTGATGTGAAAGGGCTGGCGGAATATATGAGACTTCCAGCTTTTTCTGTACTTTCTCATGGATAACCCACTGTGAGGCGTAAATCAGGTCGATAACGGACAAAGGTCTTTGCTTTTCTAGAACTCTCATTGCCTTTTTTCCACAACATTATTAAGACTATCATATTTTCTGTGTTTGCTACCTCTGAATCAGTTTGCCCACCCTTTCAGCTTATTACTACTACTACGGCTTCTACTTTATGATTTTGCTTTTGGTAACCTTCGCATTTCTATCTGTTTTTTCCATTTCTTCCCAGTACATCAAATCCTATTTTAAGGTTGGTGCATCTGTGCACATTGGAAGGACGTGCATGGGGGATGTGGGAGGTGGGTGGCGGGGGAGGGGGAGGGCAGCACAAGTTCTGGGGACCTGATCAATGGTCTCTTGTCATCTTCAGACTAACCCTCTTTAGCCACTCTTATTAGTCAGTGTGACAGTGAAGAAACTGAGGCTGAGAGCTTTAGACGGCTCATCAGAAAGCTGACAGCCAGGAAGTGGCAGGGAGCAGATGTCTGACTCCAAAGCCCACGTTCTTTCTACTCTCACAATACTCTGTGGTGCCCTCCCTGCTCTGCAATTTGTTTGTTTATTTCTTCATTTGTACACACTCTTTTTTCAGAAAGGATTTCAAAGAGATGACACTGTTGTTGTTACTAAGCTGGTTTCTGCCTCCATGTGGTTTAGGCCTGGGACGTGGAGGAGGATGGTGTGGGCTGGAGGTAGACTGTGGGAGAAAGCTCTCCCCAGAACCAGAACCAACCTCGGAGCATTGACTCCCGAGAGTGGCCACCTTGCCGCAGTGTCTAGGATGTCCCAGCCTGGGAGGCTTTGGTGATGTTTGTTGTTAGGTGGTCCCAGACTTAGCTTGTTGAGTGAGTTTGATTAAGTACTGTACTAATAGGTGGTGTTAGATCCAGAGCTTTCATTAGCCCTCTAGTGATTGTTTTCTTTGGCAAATTATTTTTTCTTCTTAATTTAAAAAAATGCTCATTATATTCTCATACAATCTTCTTTGTTATAAATCTCCATTAATTTTTAAGAAGGAAAGAGAATAGTAACTAACATCCAAGGAGTAGCACTTGTAATGTATTATCTCTTCTAATCTTAGAAAATCCCTAGGAGATATAAATAATTATCTTTTTTTTTTTTTTAATAGATGAAGGAACTTATCGGAGGCAATTAAGTCATCTACATAGTGGGGTCCTAACATAATTCCATTGGATGTTAAGGTTTATTTTCTTTCTACCAACCTACGAACTCATTCTACAATTACATATACAAATATTGAGGTAAGTTGGACTACAGTTCTGACAGCTGTGGCCTTTTTTAAGAAAAGGAGAGCATATAACATAGTTTTAGAATATGAGGTTGCTGAGGAAAATGGAAATATTTCAACCAAGTAGAGAAATGCAACCTGGTTTACTGGATTCCCTGGGGGGCTCTGAGCAGTGCAGTGCCATTGAGGCATCTGTCTGTGACTGTGAATAAAAACATGTTTGTGTCAGGATCTTGGTACTCCTCACATGGTAAGGTGGAGTCAATGGTAAAATTAACATTACCCAGCTACTTTGATGTATAAACATCTGCCTCAAATGTTTCAATATTGATTTGTCTAGGGGCAACATGAGGGCTGACAAAATATTTCTCTCAGATGCTTTTCCGATTTCCACTGATACAATTCTGTTGCTAAACACAGGCTACCTCACTTATCTAGAATGTGATCTCAAAGTCGTTCTGTACTTAGGAGGAATCCAGTTGGTCTCTGATGGCATTTAAGGGGCTGTAGGAATAAACTAGTTTCACCAGTGTCGGGAAACCATGAGTCATCTCAACTCATGCTTTCTGACTCTGAATGAAGAAGGACAATGTTCACATAGAAACCGTCTAATTTGTCACGTTGAGAACAGACTGATCTTGTTCTAATGCTTTTGCAGAACTCCAGTTATCCTTCTCCGAGGAGAAATCTTCAGAAATTAATAAAAAGAGGTTCAGCCTTGAGGAAAGTGACTAATATATCTGAGATGAGTGACTCACAACACTAGATGGGGGAGATACTTGCAGCTTAAGCATTAAAGAGTTTTGAGTACTTAAAAAAAATTTTTTTTTGAGTTATGATAACTCATTGTTTTCACATTTGAAACATGAGAAAATTTCTTTATTACATACATTTAAAAGAAAATCAAGCATGGGACAGAAATAGATGAAAAATTTAGTCCCTAAAAGATAGTATGTTTGTTATTGTTATTGATCCAGTTGACCTCAATGCATGATTTTAATCCCAAGATAATTTCCCAAGACAGTTTTCTAGTCTACATTTCCCTGAGTGCTTAGTGCCACTCCCAGGCATGTATGTGTGTGATTAGGTCTGCAGGCCTGTGAGGACAAGTGTTAGCACAAGTGCATACACAGGTAATAATAGCCAGCCCTTCAGGGATATCACATGTCATGAGCATTGGAAATGGGCAATCTTGTTTAATGACCTTTGCCAAATTTCACAGTGCAAACTGGAAAACTAGGCTTTAATGTCCGCACTATCATTTTTGAGAGGGAAGAGAAATGTAACTATCTAGTTAAATCTCTTATATGAAGGAATGAACCGAGGGCTTTCTTCTAGAATATATATATAATCTTTCATAATTATACAGTCAAGGCATTGTCTACCCCAACACACGGTGGGTTCCACAGTGTTCTCAGCACTCACTGCCCAGCACATAATTCCTAACTAAATATTTGTTAAATAGCTGAATAGGTGGATGAATGAATGAATGAATAAATCATTCATTGAATGATAGAATAAGTCTATCATTCAATAAATGATAGAATAAATCTCAGAAAGATTGTGCAGCACACTTCAAGTAAAGAAACTCAGATGTTTCTTATTTTCTGGTCCCTGTGAGTTCACTTTTTAGGTAGGCTGATAAACTCCTTATTCTCTGTTCTACCCTAAGCCCTATTTCTGGAAATGCTACCTATTCTTAACTGAACAAGACCCTTTCATTCCTTTATTTTCACCTTTCCCCCAAAGCTTTGCTAAGTAACTAGGAAGGGCTATTTCTTCCTCAACTCTTTTGTCTGAACATGCAGCAAAGCATGAGTCACTCTTCACTCCCAAGACACAATAGTGCTTTCCATGGCTTGTGTTTGCTATAAATATTTACTGCCCTGATCTCTGATGTACTTTAATATCAACACAATTGTCTGAGTAGCCTTAGACCTTTGGTATATATACTAGTCTTAGTATTTATCTAAGATTCCAATCTACATTAGGGTTCTAAATCTGGTAAATATGGGTTCCATTCCACTTAAGGTTACTGACAAAGTTGAAAACACTGCATTTTTTTTTTTTTTTCTAGGATGCTTGGTATTCTTCTAGATAATGTCTGTCAGTCTATCTACTTATCCTCAAATCCTTCTAACAATCTGGGGTAGGAGATATTAGTCTCAGTGTTTGCTTTTTCCAATGAGGAAGGTGAGACTTAACAGAAGTGTGAAGTGACTTTTAGAAAGTGTTAGAGCCAGGACTTCCATTGAGATTGGTCCAAGTTCTGACTCTTTGGACTAAGTTCTGTCCACTGTGTTATGTACTCTTACCTTCCCACATCATCATCAGAAAGGCATTTAAAGGTACCAGGACCATTAACAACAGACCCCTGTGCCTATTAAGGCAGATAGTTTGTGTTCCATCACTCCTTCTAGCCTTGAGATCCTGGAAGGGCACAGAGAATGTGAGAGAACAATGGAGCAGAAAGCTGTTGTCTTGCTCCATCTCTTAGACCAGTTTTTAGCATCACCAAATGGAAGGTAAAGAGTGACAACCTCCTTATATTTCCCAGAGGCAAAGCTTATTGATTTTTTTTTTTTTTTTGTAGAGACTGAGTCTCACTCTATCACCCTCCATACAGTACCGTGATGTCACACAGCTCACAGCAACCTCCAACTCCTGGGCTTAGACGATTCTCTTGCCTCAGCCTCCCGAGTAGCTGGGACTACAGGCACCACAACGCCCGGCTATTTTTTATTGTAGTTTGGCCGGGGTGGGTTTGAACCCACCACCCTCAGTATATGGGGCTGGTGCTCTACGCACTGAGCCACAGGTGCTGCCCTTTATTGATCTTTTTTTTTTTTCACAGCTATTGAGACACTTAATTTTTTCTTAATTCAGTTCAGAATATCTGGTTGAGGCGAGAAGCTCAGGACAATCGGTCAGTTACATCTGAAAGGCATCTCCCTGGTTTTTAACACTGCTGCTGTAAAGTTCTCATGCTTCACCCTTTTCATAGCAATCATTCTCTCAATTTCCTTCAGAATGTTACCTTGTTTTGAATTAGGAGACATGCAATTACTGTCTATTTTGTGAAATTCACTCTAAAAGGTGCTAAGAGGATATAAAAAGTGCTTATTGATATCTGTCCCTTTCCAGTGGAGGAGAAAACATGCAACTCTTGCCAGCTCAACTGTGATTAACACGACAGACTGGCTTATTCATTCATCTCATCAACTGACATTTATTACACTCTACTGTGAGGAAGACATAAAATATTAGAATAAAGGGAAGATAGAGATAATTAACATAAAGGATGTGTAGGTAAGGAGGCTTAGATGAGACAGAACCTCCAGTTGGAGGAGAGAACTTGAAGGCTTCCTGGAGAGCACGGTTTCTACACTGGATTTTGGTGGGTTTGGAAGGAAAAGCACCCTATGTAGAAGAAGGTGGTACAAATGTAACCACCATTGGGACCAGGTTATAGAAGGGGAATAGCAACTAGGCCAGACTGAATGGAGGATATTTGAAGAAAAGAAATGAGGAATGGAGAGAGAGAGGGTAAAATTCTCTCTAGAAGACAGGGCCTTGTCTGACAAGAATGCTTTATGAGGGCTTGGTATACACTGGGGGATCTCAAACCTCACAAACCACAGAAGTAGGTCAATATACCAGAAAAAAAACAATCGCATATAGAGGACTTGGTGGTGATAGTGGTAATGGTAGTGACAGTGATGGTGGTGATGACAGAGGTGATGTGATGGTGAGGATCTGGTGACGGGGATGATGGGGAGCAAGAAAAAACTCAGCAGGTTATTGGAAAAGGAATGGAAAATACACATTTTTTTTTTACATTCTGTCACTGGTGAAAGTCTACACTAATTCAACATAAGAAATGCAACATCAAAGATCATGCTAGGCAACGGAGCGGGGGAGACCAGGGAATTGATAATTCAGTAGATTCAATAGTCAACTAAACTAATTAAAGAAGGCAATGAATCTAATGAGTGTGATTGGGCATCTTTTAAACAAAAAAGCAATTAAAGATAAGTAAAACTGGCAACAAGGAAACAACTTAAGATATATAATTAACCTGTAGAACTTAGTGTCACAGGATTGAAATGGATAGTATTAATTTAAGTAGATCTGTAAGATTTAAAAAGCATTTGGCACTTACATGAATAAGCAATGATATTATATCTGATATCCCCAGGGATAAGTATCATTATCATTTGTTAATTTCACTTAAGTGCTGAAATATATATTCTATTGCTTGCCCTGATGAAGTTCAATGAATATGAGAATCTTGTATTTTATAGCCTTGAGTTAATTAGGAGCCACATAAATTCTGTAGCATAATATTACTGAAATAAGAAATAGAATTTTGACATAACAATTAATCCATGTTTTTGCTGCCAGGATCAGTGTTTTTTTTTTTTTTTTCAAAATCTCTAATAGTGTTATTTCAAGTTACATTTCAGTGTTCCTATGGAGGCTTTCATTATTTCCCTAGGGAAACTATTCTTTCTTTCTTTATTTTTAATTTAAATTTCTGAACAAGTCAAGGGAAACTATTCTTTAAAATAATAGTTGTTATTTTTAGGCAACTTTCCTTTATTCACGGGCCTCTTCCTTCTTTTTCTGCTCATTGACTATATCTCATTACCCGATATACCTATTAAAGAAATCCAAAATTCTCACCGAAATCTTACATACAAATTTCCTCCTTCTAATATTTGCATCCCATATTTTAATAGGATCCTTTTTCTCCTGCACCTTCTTCTTACATTTATTCATTAGTTCTGCAAATGTTTTTGGAGCCCCTACTTAACACTGGCAGGTAGTTTGGCAGAGAAGGCCACGGATGGCTTTGGAATCTGATGAATGGAGGTTTGAATCCTGACTGTGGTATGTAACAGCTAGTTTTTTTGATCTTGGACATTTTTTAACCAGCTGGAGCCTCCGCCTTCATTTGGAAAAGGGATGGAAGGATAAAAATGCCTCCCTGGAAGAGTTCTTGTGGGGATGTGAGGTTATACCGTCTGGTATCTGGACTGTGATGTATCTTGTTCTGTGCCAAATGCATGAGATGGCTTTAGTTTTGCACTATTGTGTCCTACAATAGAACTCAGCAAAATGTCTTCTTAGCTCTTCCTCATTTTTACTGATTCTTCTTGTGTTGTATCTGTTTTACCTCTGGAATCTCATCCTATCACTAACAAAACTCTGCCTTGGCCTGGTCCCTCTCACTGCTGTTACTTACCTATTTTCCAGAATGAGGAGGGTTTGCATTGGTGAACTAGGTAACATAGAAGGTCACCTCTGCCTCTGGGCAAGTCCACTGATGCAGACAGTGTTTCCTTGTTGTCCACCCTCCCCCACCCAGATCTGTAGGATATCCTAATGATATGAAAGCAAAAGTTTTATTTTGTTTCATTTATTTTTTTTAGGGATAGAGTCTTACTTTGTCGCCCTTGGTAGAGTGCTGCAGTGTCACAGCTCACAGCAACCTCCAGCTCCTGGGCTTAGGTGATTCTCTTGCCTCAGCTTCCCGAGTGGCTGGGACTACAGGTGCCTGCCACAAAGCCCAACTATTTTTTTGTTGCTGTTTGGCCGGGGCTGGGTTTGAACCCACCACCCTCTGTATATGGAGCCAGTGCCCTACCCACTGAGCCAAAGGCGCTGCCCCCCAAAATTTTATATTATGAAAGAATTTTGTTCATCTGGTTTACAGGAAGGAAATGGTTTTATAGGTGCTTTCTCGTAAAGGTTCTAAAAAGCATGAATGGTATTTCTGCAATGGGAAAGAAAAAATTTTTTTGTTTTGTTGCCAGCTGCAAAATAGATGGAATATCACGAAATTACAACATAACGTTAAAGGTACCTACTTCTTTTCTTGTCGATAGCTTATATTTTTAGCACTTGGCTATTACCTGAGCTTTGGAAGTTTGTCAAATAGGGATTGCACCCAGATTTGAAAGTGGAAGAAAAGGAGAGCTCTCCACTCTGGAACAAAGAGGAGGAGGAGTGACTGGGGGTGGGAAGAGAGAGAGAGAATGGAACCAGGCTCAGGTCTTCCGAGGGCTAGGAATTAGTGAGAAGTTTTGCTGAGAAGTTGGAGTTTGCAAAGCACAGGAAATGAAATAAGCTTGACTTCCTATGCCTGGTGTGGGGCATTTATTCAACACCTAAAGGTGACTGGCTGAGGGCAGCTATTTGTTCTCTTCTGGGTCTTTATATAAAAGAGACTCTTTCCGCCTGTTCCTTTTATTCCAATCTTGAAAGGCAAGAAGATCTGTCTTCTTGGAACTATTGGGGAGAAAGCCTCTGCCTTCCCTTGAGTAGCAGGAGCAATCTGCTGAAGGGACGGGAGAGAGCTCAGGTGCTCAGGGCTTCCTCTTTCTCCATCTAGCCTACCGGGAGGGTGGGCACAAGCTTGTCCTGCTCTTGTCCCTTCCGTGCAAGACGCATCTCAGTCAGCACCTGCAGCCTAGAGACAGGGTGGGGCCTTGACAGGTGCACTCTTGGCTATAGACACGGACATGCTGTTTCCCAGATTCTCCCCACAGGAGATTCTTGGCCTAGACTCAAGAGAAACTTGAAGGAAGCCTCTTCTCAGCTAAAAAGCCAAATCATATTTTCCAGTTCAGGCTTACCACTAACATATAAAATATTTGAATTCCTATCTGACTTTGGAACTTATTTTTCAACAGAGGTCAGTCTCAGAGGGGCATGGAAGAATAAGCTATGTTTCCTGATTCTCTTTGCAAAATGCAAACTTCTAGGGCTCTTTATCCCCATGGTTATGTCACTGGGAAAGCCTGAGACACAAGCACAAGGGTTAGTTTGCATAATAACAACAACCGGAAACCTTTGGGCTCAGCAGAGTTCGGCTGTAGAGGTGCTTAGGAAAACATTCTATTTGCTGGGCTTTTCTGTTAACAGTAAAATTTTAATCTTATTAGGCTGTTTATTGAACACAATCATACAGATCCATGCCATGTAAAGTATGCCATCGGTGGAAAAGGCTTGTTGAGAAACGCAGCAGCCCAATGCCCCTTTCTGGCCAGTAAAAACCACTTTTCAACTCATATAACTGGTTCTTTTGGTTCTTAACCTCCAAATAGCTAAAGAACATACTTATTTTGTTATCTCTTGATTTTGAAGTTGTAGACATCACTTATTTACTTAGACCTTATCTACTGACTTCCCACTTTAGAAAATGAGGATTCAGGTTTCTTTTAACACCCCATCTTCCACCATACGACCTTCCCAGGCCCCATTCTCCTAATATGTCAGGAGGAAGGTAAATGCAGTCTTTGGGATTTCATTATTGTGATAATGAAAACATGATTGGCAGCTCATTCTATAGTATAATGTAATTTACTATAGAAAATATATATTTTATACTGTATTATATTTTTATGCTGTGTATGGTATATATACAGTAATATATATACTATAATACTTCCTTTCTGCACTACTTTTTTTGGTGGAGTTAGTGATTATCATCAATTCAACTCCAAACTCGTGCCTTGGGTGTGCTAGTTATTCTACCAGTTTCCCTTTCTGAAGCTCGCTCCCCTGGAGTCGAATAACTTCCTAGTATGGACTCGCCTCCATCTTTCCTGGTGTTCCACAGTCACCCTGGGCTCTCTCTTCACTAGGAAGAGAGGAAAAGGATTATCCTAGTAATCCTTTAATGCCACCCTTGTGTTGGATGCCCTCTGAACCAGGATTACTCAGAATCTCAAGAAGGAACGAGACTGATTTTTAAAGTTTGCTTTGGCTTTGGCATCTGATGAGGAGCAGAAAGAGACTAAAACCAAATGGTACCTTAATACTGGGCTGGAGTAAGGAAGAGATTTCTTTACGAGACATATTGCTGTCTCTGAGATTAGGCCAGGGGCTAACCCTACTATATTTGTAAGGCTAGAGGTGATATACTGCTTTTAAGGAAGTCTCAGTTATCTGTCACTAGATGAGAAAGTGTGCCTGGGGTCCAAAGAAATGCAGCAGTGGAAGGGAGGAAAGTTCTCAGATACCAAACCAAGATGACTTCCTGATGGACTCTGGTCCAGAGAACTGGACAGAGATACTCCTTTAAAGGCGTGTTTGGGGCAAGCACCCACCACAACTTGGAATGGTTATACCAGTGGATACATCTGAGGGCTGATCAGGTGAAGACTGGGCTGATTAACGGAGAACACGTTGAATATTAGTATTATTGAGGAGCCAGTAGGTGACAGTAATTATATTTTAGGTGAAAAAGCAAGTATGTCGTGGACCCGGAGAGAACACACTCAGGAAATCTGTTGAGTTAGAAATCTAAAGGACATGCGTGCATGAAGTGAAGGAGAGTCAGGGAAGACAGCAATGTTTTGTTGAAAACTTCTCTGGAAATTTCTAACTTTTCCCACAGGCCAGAAGCATTGAAGAGATCTCTTTACTTTCCCTTCCATGATCACTTGTTTCTCCTTCCTAGGAGAGGGATGATTTATCCATGCTCATGTTGTACATATTATTAAACATGGGAAGCTTTTTATATGTTAATCACATTTCAAATAAGTGTTGTTGTTTTTTTAAGTGAAAGAGTGCATATATATCTCAGCTCCTTCTGAAACACACAGTCATACAGATCCGTGTATTATTGTTTTCTGGGTGAGTCTCCCCAGAGGTCAAGTGCATTCTCCCCTGACTCATGTCTCCACTTGGTAAGGCTTCCTGGGGCAGGGTCTTGAGTCTAGAAATCTATCTGCCTTTGTCATCTTTCTTGAGAGTTGACATAAAAGGGGCCCAACAGAATTTGTTGGGCTGCTGAATAAAAAGTGTCTTTGTAAACTCTCTCCCAAAGTGTAGATTGGGAGAAAGTTTAGGAAGTTCCTTTTGATTGTTAAACCAAACCATGTTCTTTAGCTCTCTTTTGGAGACAGGAAAGCCACTATTTCCATCCTGATCTCATTTTTGTTGTTGTTGATTTCTTAAAGGGTTTGAAATCTGTGGGCACAAACAGGTAAGTTTATCACCTCAGTAAGCTTCTAGTATCGTAGAAGGTATTCTAGCAGGGTTTAAGGCATTAATACTGTAGTAGAAGAAATAGAAAACAAGAACAAAAATTACCTCTGTTGTATGGTTAGGAAATTCTCAAGAATTAAGAAGAATAGCTCAATTCTCTTTTACACACTTGTTGAATTTATTGGGGCTTGGGGTAGAGATCTTAACTCTACTTTTCTTTTTATTTTATGATTTTGGGAAACCTGGGTATGTTCCTACCCAGTAGTAATGTCATGAGTCACATTTTTATTGACAATGTTAGAGTTTTTAGATGGAACAAGTGAAAGCTGTTTGTTGGACAATAATATTTGTAAGGGACAGTGTTATATCCATAAGAAAAGAAAAATGTATGTGATAAAGATGTTGTCTTTTTATCTCTATATTGAGCCTTTTTAATTATTGGAAACATGAAAGATATTATTTCAAAAGAGGTGTATGGAGAGTTGAATAGACCAAACTAAAATGATAAATACCATTCATTGAGTACGTATTCATTGAGATCTAGGCATTGTGCTATGCAGTGAGTGATTATTAGCTCACTTAATCTTCGTAATCATCCTATAAGGTAGGCACTATGGCTATGAGTATTTTACAGATGAGAAAAATAAGGCCAAAGAGTTAAATAGATCACCCAAGTTTTATGAAAGCTGCTAAGAGGCAGAACCAAGAGGAAAAGCAGTTCTGAAGGAACCAGCAATGAATATTCTTTATTTCCCCCATATTTATTTTTTCTTTAGATATCAAGCTCCTCTCAAAAAATAATAGAAGTGAAGTACTTTTTAAAAATTATTTTTAGAGACAGGGTCTGGCTATGTGGTCCAGGCTGGAGTTCAGTGGCTACTCACAGCTATAATCATGGTGTGCTGCAGCCTTGAACTCTTGACCTCAAGCAATCTTCCATCCTCAGCCTCCCTCCTGGGGTCAAGAGTTCAAAGCTCGGACTCTGGGCGCACAACACGGCAACTGATAAAAAGTGTGATACCTTTTAAGATCCGAGATTTTCCAAGAAAATTTACATTACTACTTCTGAGTTATAGTCACATAAAATGAACTATATGTGAGAACTTTATCTGAATTTAGAGGGTTTAACCTGCCATCACAATGAAGAAAACCCAACAAATTACCACAAACTTAGTGGCTTAACACAATTCACATTTCTCTTACAGTTCTGGAGGCCAAAAGTTTGAAATGGCTTTCATGGGGCTAAAATCAAGGCATGGGCATGAATGCGTTACTCTCTAGAGGCCCTCTGGGAGAACCCATTCTGGGGGCCTTTCCCAGCTTCTAGAAGACACCTGCATTCTTTTTTTTTTTTTTTTTTTTTAATTAAATCATAGCTGTGTACATTAATGCAGTCGTGGGGGTACAATGTGCTGGTTTTATATACAATTGGAAATATTTTCATCAAACAGGTTAACATAGTCTTCACCACATTTTCTTAGTTATTGTGTTAAGACATTTGTATTCTACATACAAATTTGGACATACGTACCAATTTGTATTCTACGTATTCTTGTAAGATACACTGTAGGTGTGGTCCCTCCAATCACCCTCCTTCCACCTATCCTCCCTCCCCTCCCCTCCCTATCCTCCTTCCCCATATTCTTGGGCTATTCTTGGGTTTCATAGTAGGGTTGAGTACATTGTATACTTTTTCTTCCCTTCTTAAGATACTTTGTTAAGAAGATGTTCCACTTCCATCTATCTAAACGTGAAAGAGGTAAAGTCTCCATCTTTTTTTAAGGCTGCGTAATATTCCATGGTGTACATATACCACAATTTATTGATCCATTCATGGGTCAATGGGCACTTGGGCTTCTTCCATGACTTAGCAATTATGAATTGGGCTGCCACCTGCATTCTTTGGCTAATGGTCTCTATTCCATCTTCAAAGCTACCATTTAGCAGTTGAGTCTTTCTTATGGTACCATCTCCCTGGATCTGAATCCTTTACTTCCCTTTCCCCCATTTAAGGAAACTTGTGATTACATTGGGCCCACCAGACAGTCCAGGATAATATAATCTCCATATTTTCAGGTTTGCTGAATAGCAATCTTAACTCCACCTGCAACTACCCATGTTATATGACATGTGAAGACAGATTCTGAGGATTGAATTTGAATGGCATGACTATTATTCTGCCACTCAGTAACTTTTCCTTCCTCTAAAATTTACTCACTTTTGAATAAATGTGATTTTTGAGCTTAGGAAAATTCTTAAATTGTGCACATTAAACTACCAATTTGACAGTTTAGGACAGAGAGTGAACAATAACTCATCCAATTCAAACTTGAGGGGCAAACAGGAAGCTGGGGCTTTACCTTGATCCTCAGTTTACCAATTTCACTGGGCTCTGATAAAAACAGATCCATTTCTGCTATAATATTTTTAATTGAGAAAACATTATTTTTAATCACTTAGTCCTGAAAAATCTCAGAATCTAATGGTTCAGCTTATTATATACAAATACATACTTGTGCATTCTTTGTGCTATTTCAGGTGGTTTTGCTTACAGGTTTATTTCATACGATTGTTAGAGTCATTTCTCCTGTACTGAAAAAGATCCTAACAACATTAATACGCCACACTATCAAAGTGACCACACACACACATACACACACACATACACACACAAACACATGCATGAACGCATGTCCTCACACACCTCTATTGTATTAGCAGTCTAGAAATCAGAGTCAAAATGGAGAAATTTATTCTAACGATATTAACATACTAATCTTTTTAGATCATTTCTTCAAGAGATGCGCTGAAAGTTAAAATAGCTTGTATTTTCTGAGAAAATTAATATGTAATATTCTAAAGTCTGCATCTTTCATTGGTCCTTCTAATAGGCTCATGGTTTCATTTCCTTTGTTTTGCTCAAGTCAGTAATGCAAATGCTAAGCTCCTTCTATTAGTGCCCCTTAAAAGTAAGTTGATACTTTGGGAGCTCTTAAATGGAGTTAAATGGTTTGCAAGGCATTATCCATTTCTGTTTTCCACTAGCCAAAGAGACCCTAAGGGTGGGGAGCCCTGACTTCTTTGTAAACCCTCACAACACCTGTACAGTCCATTATAGGCTTAGTAGGATTTTTGTTTTTAACTTGGGAATGCAGTAGTTGGTTAATAACTGTCTATATAAATGAACAGGAAATAAACATTGTTTACATGCGGAAATGGTACAAATTTGAAACTAGTCACTGAAAATACACTTTTAAAGCCTATTTTTGAGTTGAGATTCAGGGTAGAGAGAGAAAAGTCAGAGTCCTCTGAGATATCTTTTTACAGAACCGTTTTCCTTAAGTTTAGTGAAGTTTTCTCTTTGACCCCAAAGGTTGAAGAATCAATTAAAATAAATGAAAGCTTAGCTTTAAACCATTCATTTTTCCCCACTTCCCATGTTTCTAATTGTTTTGGGAGCCTGATTTAGAGAAAGCCAATAAAATATTATGGTTCTCTATGATACAAATTCACAGGCAACTCAGAAAAGGCTTGTGGATCAGCTTCCATCTCCCAACTTGGTGGAGCAAATTAAAATGGATGAGTCATTTCTCGAGGATCCAGCGTGTTAAATCAATGAGCACGTTTGCTTGAATCTCGGTTCCTAATGAGCTGAAACAGATAGAACATTTCTCATGCATCCAGATGGGATTATTTTGGAAAGTAAACTAATGCACATGCCCACACAAAATTCCTCTGCTATCTCCAGCCAGATTCTGTTTGCTGCTCACCAAGATGATTTACCAGCAACACGAGGTTGAGCTGCTCCTTAATACGATTGGCTCTGCAGGAATTCTTCCACAAGACAAATTTTTCTATTTGGCTTTGTTGAAGTTAATAACACCATGTACAATATTTTCTAGATACTGTGAGTTTGTATGTGTATCTGTGAATGTGAGGGAGGTTTAAGTTTTATGGAAGGAAGTAGAAATCACTTAAGGTTATTTGACTTAGGATTGATTATTGATGTCTATCATTGCTAACGTTTAAAATTATTTCACTAATTTTAGTGAAAATAATTTTACATTGCCCTTACTACGTAAAACTCTTTTAAATGTGACTCAGAAAAACTAATTTTCTCTGGTTATGTAAATCGGGGTAATTCTTTGAAGGGAAATTTTCTAATATATATCAAAAACCCTAAAAAAAAAAAATACTTTTCACACAGCCAATCATTATTCTTCTAAGATTCTATACTAAGGAATTAATTAATAATATTCATATATTAGATCTGACAAATAATTTCATTCCAATGCAATTTGTCAAAAACAAACAAACAAAAACCCTGAATTGGGGCTCAACAATGAGGAATTGGTTCAGATTAGCCTTGGTCCTCCAAAAAACAATAACCAAGATAAAATTGGTGATGCAAGAGATTTATAAGGGTAGATGATGGTGAGGGAAAATGGAAAGGGAGAACCATCAGCCCTACAATGCAGGTGTCACCAGGGTAACAGAGAGAGGGAAAGAGGGAAGTTTGAGCAGAAAAGTCTGAAACAACAATGCAGTTTTTACACAGTTTTGGCAAAGACAGTAGAGAGAGTCCTCAAGCCAAAGTCATCTATCAAAGAAATCCTGTGTCTCTCAAGAATGCCCACGGGAATTATGGCCTTTGCTCAAATCCAGTGGTCTTCCTGCTAAATTGGGGCAAAGAAAAACAAATCAAATCCAGCGGTGGTTTCCAAGAGTAGCAGCTAAAGCCATCAGTTAATTACCCATATGCCATGTGGTAGGAGACCAGAGAGGGGCGTTTTCACGGCTACCATGAGTTATATAAGTTACACTATGACACATTGATTTATCATTAAAGTATGTAAATAATTATTGACAAGGAAAGGTATTTATAATTTATTTTATGTATAATGAAAATGTTAATCTATTTAAAAATGTAACTAACTTTATACCCTTTACCATATGCATAAGGGAATCACACTTCATTTTTATACCTGTTACACTTTGGAAAAAGAAGGCCATTAAGAAAACACCCTGACAGAACTGTAACAGAGAGACAATTCCATTACTTCACCTTCACTAACATTTTTGCTTTTCTGTCCTATGATGCCTAAGTTATAATCACACTAAAGAGAAATAAACTTATAAAATTCCATATTGAGCATGAGTCAGTCATCCATGAATAGTAGATTCAGGGAACCATTCCAGTTAAAGTATAGGGTTCTCACTGGGGCTATTGCTTTAAAATACTTAAAAAATGAATTTTATTTTATTTTCTGGAAAGGAAACAATCTAGTGTCAAATAAATGCTGAGTAGAAAAATAGACTTTCTGGGTTACTTAGACTTTGTGTTACCCCATAGAGAAAGCAAGAAGAATAAAGGGGAACAGTGAGTAATCCCAGGAATGAGTAATGCCGCTTCATACCGTCAGGAGTCTGGGGCCTTATCTCTCCGACAAAGGCCACAGACGCATAGGAGATCAGCCCCTCAAGGGTTAGGAGAATAGGTGGAGATTAAGAACACCTTCCTCCTGAGGTAGGATTTTATATATGCCTACTCTGTTCCACTTTCCCACACATCCACCTGTGAAGTACATCATCCGATGATGATTAATAATTGCTGTGACGATGACCTTTGAGTATGTGCCAATTTGCAATTAGCTACTTCAGACTGAAAAATGGAATTTCAGGGCTGGAAGCAACCTTAGACTGCACTATTTCCTTGATGATCTGTGAATAAGAGTCCCACGGTCAGATGAATTTGGATATCACTTCATATTACAAGTCCCCCTCCCCAGTGTATAATGGTAATCAGTATATTAAAAGATCTGAGCAACCCAGTTGCAAAACTGGATTTTGTTTCATGCAGCATTTCTGAAACATAAGCAAAAGGAAGACTCTTTCTTCATATAATACCTATTAACCCCATGTGTCCGTGGAGTGCACTGTGGGAGATTAGAATCTTATCTAATCTTTCTGTTTTGATCTGAGAGCTCTGAGGGATTATCAGTCCAAGGTCAGTGCTATAAGACTGGGCACTAACTCTGAGGTGTTCAGCTCAGCAGTGATACTGACTCTGCTTATGACTTGTTCTCCCTACTAGTGAAGTCAGCATGGCCATTTCATCATCTTCTTTAGATAAAGACAGTGAAACTTAGCAGACCTTTGGAAACGTGTCTAAGCCCACCCAAAATAGCAACTTCAGAAAGTATCCAAGTTATTTTGAAGTATACCAAAACAACAAATGGAAAATGAGATTTGTTATCTTTTTCCTTCCTCTTCAGCTACTGTTTTCCGGATATGTTTTAGATTATTGGGCTGAAGAACAAGCTTCCTTGAGGAGCTGCTTCCGAGTAGCAAATGTATTAATTGCTTCTGAAAGGATTTTGACTTACGTTTCTTTTATTGGATTCCATAGTGGAATGCTACAGTGTGCTGCCTCTTCTTTGATGCTTTTAGAGTTATTACAGACGAATCCATTCTGCCAAGTGGAAAACAGATTCAAAAGCAAGGCTCTCCATGTGTGCTTTGGGATGAATGTAGATTCTTCGTCTCCTAAGGGGGACTGAGCAGCTGTACCCTCAGGTTGCCCCCTCATGCCTTGAAGGCTGAACTAATTTCCCCGAAGATTAGAAATAGATTGATGTAAGGGGGTGAAGCCTGGGGGTCAAACCATAGGCTAACTGGCTCTTCTTGTTGTTGATGTTTTTGTTAAAGTTTTCAGTGATCTTGATGCCTCATGTTGAGTAAGAGATCCAAGAATGTAGCCAGGTCGCTGGACGGAAACCAACTATACATATTCTGAAGCTCTGCTGGGCGCAAACCAAGAAACACAGGTGGTCTTAAGCAAGCCACTTCAATTTTAGCCCAGCCTTAGCATAGCAGCAAGTACCTGGGTGTGTTTATTATTCTCCAACAAATATTTTTCCATTTATTTCACTTTTAAAACAACTAAAGACAAAGCTTATTCAGCTGTAAAAATGAATTTATGTCTTGATTCAGTTGACTTTTCTTTTGTACTTTTCTCAGTTAAAGAGAAAAGGGAAAGTGCTGAGAAACAGCAATAATTTATACAAGGGCATCAGTTAGGGAGTGCTCGAGTGTAACCTGACATCTTTTCAGGGGTAGGGATCTCCTGACTTACTCAATTATTTCTGGACTTTTCTACAAAGACCCTCCGAATGTTTGTTTCCACAGAGATCTCAGCAAACACTAGAGACCCATCAACCGGAGTACATTCCCTCAGTGAAATTGCTATTCTTTGCCAAGAATCAAAGGTCATCCCAGCAGAGTGCCGTTTCGTGTTCAGCCGCTACGGAGTGTCTGGAACAGAGTGAGAACAAAAATTATCCCAGTTCGGTGCCCCCTGACTCTGTCAGGAAGAATCCCAACAAATCTGCCACTGGGAATTCAGAAAGCACATGTGGAGACTGGGAAAGGGCCAGGCTAAACAGAGGAGAATGGCGATGTAGAGTCAATAAGATAAAGGAAATAAATGACTCAAAGAAGAGTTTAAAGCCAATATTTACACCCATATTGCCATATTTACAGCTTAAACACTATGCCCTGACCATGCAGGAAGTGAGTTTTTATGAGTCTCTTAATGAATGTTAAGTCAATAATATCCCAAACAATGGGCCCCAGTGCACTTTCTTATGACTGTGTGTTCTTATGACTGTGTGACTTATTTAAATGGAGTCAGGGTCAGTTGAACTCAGTAATGCAAAGTTTTAGAGAATGTGATTTTTAAATGAGCCATTTCTCATGGTAGAAAGCCCTTTAAACATGACATGGAATTAGAAGACTGATATATTTATTATCTGACTAAAAAGTATCTACGCAGCAGATTTTGTTGTCAACAGAACCAAGGGTCAAAGAACAGGTGCCACCATCACCATCACCATCACCATAAGGGAACAATTACTCACACACAGTTAATTAACAAGCTCATTAGCAAACTAATATGCACAACTGTGAAGTCCATGACAGCCAAGAAACTGAGCATTGAAGGGATTTTATCAATGGGTTGGTGCCATGGAGTCATTAGTAGCCAGTTCTTTTTTTATTGGGAGGGGAAGGGTCTTAGAGACCTCTAATCCATACAGGCTGATTGGCAAATCCAGATGAACAATCTTTAATTTGATATGTAAAACATAGTCCCACTGAACATACCTCTGAACTCTTTGATCTTAATGAGATGCTTAGACAGCTCTTTTGAAACTTTTATTTATTTTTTTGGATGTCCCATTGTTCAGTGTTCTCTGGTTGCATTTACAAGTGTAATAGAAAAATGACAGCCCTGCCATTCTTTCTTAAAATATCAAAGACCACATAAAACAAATCTCATTCAGACACATCCCCTCCTCTTGCACATCATGGCATGACAGAGCCAACCTTATATTTTGAGAACATTTATTCTTGGAAATTCTGACTTTATTAAAAAAAAAACTTCTGATAAAGAAAAGAGAGAGAGTACTCTAATTGATGGCTTATATACAAATTGGTACTGTAACTACTGATAGTTAAAAAGAGCATACACCCCATTCCTTACCAGTAAAGACAAAAAATTCATTATCATACAATTTAGACGGAAAGAATAAGTGAAGAGAAAGTTTTTGTATAGTCACTGGCCCTTTCTTAAAAGGAAAATAATGTAATTATTAAGGCAGATGTTATTATAAAGTTGTACCACTGGGGATGAACCACTGGTGATAAACTGAGCTTCCAATTCTGGACGTGAAGGACATTGAAGTGTGCAGGCCACTAATGTATGTGAATTAACCTCTCTGAACCACAGTTCACTTATTAGCCAAACTGACTTAGTGTCTATCTCATGAGGTTGTGGTAAGAATGAAGTATTTGCACATACAAATTTATGCAGCACATTGCCTGCCAACTTACATTAATTGAATCTAGACAACTGTAACTGTTTTACTATTTTAGAGATTTCTATGGATGGAACCTTGTGATAGGTTTCCAAACATGCACACCCATCAGAGAAGGTAAGTGAAAAAAGCAATTAATAATGAATGTCTTAATAATGCTATAGAATTCATTTTGACCCTACAGATTCCCTGAAAGAGTCTCAGCAACCCCATCCCTGGGTTCCCCAGACCACCCTTTGAAACCACCAGACCAGGGAAAGAATTTGAACCTGTTGGACAGGAGGAAGCCCTCATGGAAGCAGGGGTGAAAAAAGAAAGAATAAATGGAGGTGAGTCCCCCTCCCTTGAGTATTTTTACCAGTGTCTTCAGGCAAAATGTGTCATGGGGTGCAGATGCCAAATAAGAGGTAGTTGCTAAGGAAAGACAAATTAAAATAAATGTTAATGATTCTCAAGAAGATTAAACAAGTTGGCAGACAAGAATAAGTATTTTTCCTCCTTGGGCTCCAGACTCTGATGTTTTTTTCTTTCAAACTTTTTCTGTCATTTTGTAAAAATCAACATTCCTTGAAAATCCACCCTTGTTAATATTATTAATCTACTGATGTATTTGGGATCCTAGAAGATCTGAGTTAGGGAAGTTTTACTGCCCACACTGTAGGTGTAAGATGTTGAAGGAGAGGTGAGCTCTGACTTGGATGAATTGAGCTGACTGGGCTGATCTGTAAGGGGGGCTCATGGGAACTGTGCTCAGAGTTGAGGCTGGAGCCTGGAGGGCAACTGGGGAGAAAGGGGACCCCAGAAGGGCCCAGGCCAGGGCCAGGAGCCAGGATCAGCACAGCGGAGCGAAAGAGCACCAGGAATCTCTGCTACACTTACAACAGACTGGGAAGGATTTGTACATAATATCTGTGCAAAACTATTGGGTTCTAAAGATCTAGAGGAACCTCCTTTAGGATTCTGGAAAATTAAAATGAAACAAAAATGGAAGACTTGGAACCTTAATATTTTATTGCTTTTCAAAATAAAGTTTGACAAAAGAGCTTAAGTTAGAATAACTGAGGTAGGAGCATATCATTGTAGAAATTACATTTCTCCTGCTCTCCCACACCCTGGTTAAAAGGAACAGTTAAGAGGGTGCCTTTGCTTCTGAAAAAGAGAATGCTCCTGTTGTGGTGTGTATGTGAAATTATGTGTGTGTGTGTGTTTTGTAGGCAGTAAAGTTTTAATTATGTGTGATTACCCATGACCACTTTCTTTGAATTTTGATCAGGCTAATGTATATACATTATTATTTTTTTGTTAGGCTGACACGTAATAATTGTACATATTTCTGGGGAACAACATAATGTTGTAGTACATGTATTATACTTTGTATAATGATAAGGTCAGGGTAATTAGCATATCTATCACTTTAAAAATGTATCATTTCTTTTAATGAGAACGCTCAAAAATTGCTCTTTTAGCTGCGTTGAAACATACATTATTGGAGTGGTTTTTTTTTTTTTTTGCATTTTTTTGCCGGGGCTGGGTTTGAACCTGACACCTCCAGCATATGGGCCCGGTGCCTTACTCCTTTGAGCCACAGGTGCCACCCCAACAATACATTATTGTTAGTATCAGTCATTTTTTTTGTGTACTGCACCCTGGAACTTATTTCTCCTATGTAACTGTAGTTTTATACCCATTGTCCAATCTTTTTCCATCTCCCACCTCCTTCCCCATCCCGTGGTAACCACTGTTTTGCTTTGTTTCTATGAGAATAACTTTTTAAGAGTCCCCATGTGAGTGGCACTGTGCAATATCTGTCTTTCCTTGCCTGGTTTGTTTCCCTTAATGTAATGCCCTTCTTTTCCATGGTGTATATGCCACATTTTCTTTATCTTGATATGTGCAATGGTGACTGAAACATTTGCAGTGTCTTGTACCAAGTGAGATCTGCAATTAATGGAATAGACAGATGAGAATGGAAAGATGGCTGGTCCTCCACTCTCTTCAGAATTGGGAATTTGTTAATTTGTTTAAAATATTTCAAGTCTTCATAATTAAGGCATATCGATAGTAAAATGTAAACCTGGAAGCACTTCTCAAGAAGCAATATACCAGTTTCTTTTTTTAATTATTATTATTAAATCATAGCTGTGTACATTAATGCAATCATGGAGCACCATACACTGGTTTTATGGACCGTTTGACACATTTTCATCACACTGGTTAACATAGCCTTCCTGGCATTTTCTTAGTTATTGTGTTAAGACATTTATATTCTACATTTACTAAGTTTCACATGTACCCTTGTAAGATGCAC
>CAUYPK010039191.1:0-37286 GCA_963574355.1 Loris lydekkerianus | reverse complement strand
TTAATTTTAATTTTTAATTTTTTTACATTTTTTTACTATTTTTACCATTTTTATTTTTTTTTCTTTCTCCTTCTATTTCTCTGTCTCTCTTTTTTATTTTTATTTTCTTTTCTTTTTATTTCTTTCTTTTTTTTTTTTTTTTTTTTTTTTTGTTTCCTGTTACATAAAGATTCCTTTGATCTTAATTTATTTATCATGCTTTTAAATCACAGACCAATGTGGAGGTGGGGGCAGAAGTTGTTCTGAGTAAGTCAGTGGTGAGTGAATGTGAAGGTCTAACCCTAGGACATTACTAAACCCTAATAGACATTTAAAAAAAAGCAAACAAACAAACAAACAACAAAAAAAAAATCCTTGACCTCCCTACTCTGTTGGTATGTGATTGGTAGTACAGTTATCTGTCACTTAATTATGGGGCTGCATTCTGAGAAATACAGACTTAGATGATTTTATCTTTGTGCAGACATAATAGGCTCTACCACCCAGATGGTGTAGCTCACCATATATCAAGACTATATGATACAATGTGTTTGGAATCACAACAGGTCTTCCCTTTCGGTCCAGTTGCTCCTTGTGCAAAAATCCAGTTTTTGAGATAGTGAGGATTATCAAGGAAGAAAGATTTTTATTGAGACACACATCTTGTGGGGAGACCACAGGCACTGTCTCAAATCTATCTCCCCTACTATGGACTCTTATGAGCTTTTAAAGGAGGGACCATGTGGTTTGGGGGCAGGTCTCTGTACCTCACAAGGGGCTACATGCACTGGGGAAGGGTTGTGGAAGATACTGACTCTTTGCATGAGAAAGTCTTCCCCTGTGCCTTCAGAATGTCAACAACTTGGCCTTGTAGAAAATCCATCATTTTAAGCTGAAATGCCCATAATCCCAGCACTTTTGGACGCCAAGGCAGGAGAATCACCTGAGGTCAGGTGTTCAAGTCCATCATTTCTGTGAAATTACTCAAAGGGCTAAGTAGGTAGTTAAGAAAGAGGATTATAGAAACATTTAGGGGTTCATGGAGCTGGATACAATAGCCTATTGCTCCAAAGCTACAAAGCTGGGCAGCATGTTACTACCCTGAATGCCCTCATAGACAATTAAAACACAATGGTGCCCCTGCCCGCGGGGCTAGTTCAGCAGGGACCTAGGGTATGGAGGGAGAGAGTGGAAGAAAAAAGAGACACGAAGAATGGGGAGCAAGACAGGATTCTGATCAAACTCCCCCAAAACTTTATTTTTCAACAGCCATATAAATACAGGCAGAAGGGGAATATGCCCGTGGGTGAGTTTAGGGTAGGGGGTTTCTGGTAACAGGTGTGGTGTTTACAGTTTCTGGAACCAAATTCCTGGAACCAAGAGTCACAATGCCCTACCCGCCCATAAATTCCTCCTGGCTGTAAGTTTCTATTATAAACTTTTTATTTCTTAAGTTATGGGCTCCCGGCACAATGGTAAGTATTTGTGTGTCTAAAAATAGAAAAGATAAATATACACAACAAAGGATTTTGTTTTGTTTTTTGATGGTCATCAGAATAGAGAACTATCAATGAATGGAGTTTTCAAGACCAGAAATTGTTCTGGGTAAGTCAGTGAGTGAGGGTGAGTGAATGTGGAGGCCCAGCCCCAAGACATTACTGAACCCTGTAGTAGGCTTTATAAATACTACACACTACACTTAGGCTACAACAAATTTGTATTTAAACAACTTCTTTCTTCAGTAATAATCTCACTTTATGACTTTATGTAACTTTTAAAATTTATACACATTTTATTTTTTTATTTTTTTGCAGTTTCTGGCCAGGGCTAGGTTTGAACCTACCACCTCCAGCATAGGCGGCCAGTGCCCTACTCCTTTGAGCCACAGGCACTACCCTATACACATTGTAGTATTTTAAACGTTTTGACTCTTTTGTAATATACTTAGCTTAAAAAAAAAAAAAACCCACACATTTATAGCTATACGAAAGTATTTCTTTATATTTTTATTCCATAAGCACTTTCTGTTTTTAAATTTATGATACTTATTTATGTTTACTATTTTAGTATTTAACTTTGTTAAAAACTAAGATATAAATATGTGCTTTAGCATAGGCCCACACAGGGTCAAGATAGTTAATTTTACCTTTTTCCACTTCCGTGTCTTCTTCCCCTGGAATGTCTTCTGGGACGATCAAATGCATGGATCTGTCATCTCCTCTGGTAACAATGCCTTCTTCTGGAATATTTCCTGAAGGACCAGTCTAAGATTGTTTTACAGTCACTGAATTTTTTTAAATTAAGTATAAGAAGTATACTATAAGATAACAATACAGAGTTTGATATAGTAAATGCCTGAAATAGTAACATAGTTGTTTATTATCATTATTAAGTATTATGCATTCTACATACATGTATTTGTATTTGCTATATTTTAATGTGACTGGCAGTGAAGTAGGTTTGTTTATACCAGCGTTCCCACAAGCATGGGTGTCAGGCATTGTTCTATGGTGTTCTGATAGTCACTAGGCAACATTCAGCTCCATTATAATCACATGGTACCACTGTCACATACACAGTCTTTTACAGACTAAAACCTCCTTACGCAGCATGTGGTGGTGACTCTATATAATTTTGTTCATTTATTAGTTGCTCTCATTAAAATAATACATATGTAACATCACAGCCTACTGTCATTGTTTCTCTACTTTGAATGAAGTGAAGAAAACTTCCATTTGATTGTCTTTAAATACAATTATCTTAATAAATATCTCCACCATTTTTATTGAAATAATCAAATAGGGCAATAATTTTTGCTTAAACTATTAGAAATAATTTAATAAATTTACAAGAAGTTTGATCTACATTATATTTATGTTGTATTTTACCCATCTGGATGGAATTCTTTTTAAGTTCAAGTCTTCTATCATTTCATTCCTATTAAGCGAACTTTCATTATTTGTTCCATAAAGGTAAGCTTGCTAGCAACACACTCCTTCAGTTTTTCTTTACTTGCCATCATTCTTAATATTTCCTTTTAATTTCTAAAGAATGTTATTGGAGGAGATAGCATTCACAGTTTATAGTGTCTTTCTGACTTTTCTAGTTTCAGATGAGAAATCTGTTGTCATTTACCTTAATGTTCTTTTATAAGAAATCTATCATTTTTCACTGTCTGCCTTCAAGAGTTTTGTCTTTCATTTTCAGAATTAAAACTATAATGGGTCTTACATGTATTTCTGTGGGTTCATTCTCTATAGGGTTTACTCTCTCTTTAAATATTTAGGTTTCTGTCTTCCACCGATTTTGGATAGGCTCCCATCATCATGTTTTGAATACTTTTTTAGTCCCGCATGCTCTTCCTTCTCCTGCTCTAACACTGATGATGACGAGTGCTAGTTCTTGTTATTCTCAGGGAGCCTCTTGTAGATTCTATTCCTTTTTATTTTTTTAATATACATGTTTCCTTGTTCTGAGTAAATTCTATTCATATATCTTCAAGTCCACTGATTCTATCTTCTTCTCTCTCCACTCTACTTTTGTAAATAACCACTATTTTATTATTTATTTATTTACTTTTTTTTTTATTAAATTATAGCTGTGTACATTGATATGATCATGGGGCATCATACACTAGCTTCATAAACCATTTGACACATTTTCATCCCAATATTTGACATAGCCTTCCTGGCATTTTCCCAGTCACCGTGGCATGCATTCCCTTCTAACACGTATTTTTGTGTAGTCCCAGCGCACAGCTGGAAGCTTAGTCCTGGGAAACCTGGTCTAGCCCTCTCTCCTCATATAGTGAGTGTTATGCTGGACAAATGCTTCACGGTCCAAAGTTTCACAATCATTTTCAGTACGCTGATTATTTTTGTGCCTCTGCTGGTCTGCGGTATGATTTTCTGTTGTGATTCCCATGTCCTGAAAGGCCACTACTATCACTAGCTCAGAACTGCTCTCAATCACAATTCATCATAACCCTGAGCTCATATCCAAACATAGATGAAACGTTTTTCAACTTTCTGTGAGTGGAATCTCAGAGTAAAACCTATGAGAGAATTTAGGCACTTTAGTTGGTGACAGTTTCTTACTCAGAGTCTATGGAACATTCAGATTATTGAGGAACTCAGCTCGTGTTATTGGATGAGATTTATTGACCTTCCTAATCCTTAAAATCACGTAAGGGACCTGCCACACACTCTGACTGCATATATATTTCTTGTCGTATTAAAAAGTGAGGAATAGAAATTTACATTTATTAATCACCAGGCTTCTGCTAAGAACAATGCTGGACACTTCTTATTATGTTAAAATATTTCATTTTCTTGATGACTCTTGAAAGGTAGAAAAGATCATTTTTTTTTACTAGAGACAAAAAAATTAAGTTCAGCAAAGTTAGATAACTTCAAAATGATGGAAAACAGTCTAAGGTAGAACTGGTCTTTGAACACTTAGCCTAACTCCAAAGATCATGATCTTCTGTTATTACCAAGTAGATAAGCCCCTATGTGCTGAGAACCTAAAACTTCCATGGGGAGGCAGCACAGCCTAATACTCAGGGCCCTGTGCCTGAGTGTCAGCCTGCTGCCTTGGTCTGAAGGCTAATTTCAGCATTGACTGGCTATATGAATTGGGGGAGTAAGTTCTTTAACATTTCTTAGCACTACTGTCTGGGTATAAAAATAATTCATAACCTGCCAAAATGTTAAGAGGATTAATTAATCTCATTAAAACTCATTAATGAAAATAATTTAGGGGTTTATTAGTCATAGTATTTAATAAGTATTATTTATAACTGCTTTTCTTTCATCCTTCTTGTTATTAAATATTCAGATAAGTAATATTCTGATCTACTTTTTAAGAGATTTAATCATCTTATGATTTTTTCTAAAGATAAGAGAGTCAATAAACACATTCACTGAATTAATTTTCTAGAAATAATTAAACGTATTACAAATTACAACTGAAATTGCTTTCTCAAGCAATTATTTGTGTTTTTATTGTACTTATTCATGCTTATGAGAGGAATCTAGTGGTGTAAATATTTATTAAATCTAGGTGAAATTTGGTAAAAACATTGGCTTAATAACTTATCTATTTCAAATCAATATAATGAACATAAATATACATTGTTAACAGAGACACTTCGGATCAAAAGAGTAGAAAAAATTGGGAAAAAATAAATTTAGTTAATACTTTCCGAAGAGTATTAAAAATATAAAAGAAGTATTCAGCAGAGTGTTACACAGTAATAGAAAACATATTAATGAATAACTCAAAGATATGCAGCTCCTTTAACACTGAAAACTTTCAGCACTGTAGAAATAGTCTTTTATTCTACCCAGACTCAAAGTAGATTTTTTTAACTTCAGAAAAAAAAAAATGTTTATTAGATGTTCACAATTTCTTATCTTGAATTAAATAAGGGAAATTGAATAAACTTTGTATGTTGCTATGTGATACAAATTCATTGATATTTAAAAGTTTTTAATTATTTAAAAATTATTTTACTATCTAAATGCCTATGGCTTCTATAAAACAATACTGATATAATTTGACATCTATAAAATTTCTTTTTGTTTTCTTCTTGTTTACAGGGTTTATCTACATTTTTCTTTTCTTTTGCCAATTTGGCCATTTGAAACTTTTTCACTTTAAATGAGTACATTTGAGTGGAAAAACAACAATAATAACAGAAAAATTAGAATAAATAAAAATTCTAATAAAATTTCACAATTAGAAGAAAGTGTAAAGATTGGGTTAATTATTTTTTGTCCTTGTCTATGCCTCAACCTGAATGCGATAAAATATCATTGTGTGTATCTGTTCTGTCTGTAAAAGATAAAAGAGGATTTCTTACAATAATGTTTCTGGAGAATTTTAATGAGAATTTGACATTATGACTATTACATGGTTCAAAGTCCTTGGAGAAACATATTATTAGGAACAAATAGAATTATTTATTTGTTTATCTAACAAGTATTTATTCAGAACATACCATGAGCCAAGACAGTTCTCAGCTCAGGGAAAATAAAAACAATATTAATAATAAAGTTCTGGGCAGCACTTGTGGCTCAAAGTGTTGGGGCATTGGCCCCATATGCCGGAGGTGGCAGGTTCAAACCCAGCCCCAGCCAAAAACTGCAAAATGAAAATAAAAGAAATAAAAATAAATAATAAAGTTCTCTGTTCTTATTGTATACTGGGTGAGATGCATTTAATAAATAAAAAGTAAGTAAATCACCCAAGTAATTTCAGATCATAGTCACTTTTATGCAGAACCTAACACTGAGTGAGACTGGGGAGGGAAATACTTGGATTGAGCTCTGAAGTCTGAGAAACAAGAAGAGCCTACTATGTGGTGATTCAGGTTAGAGTGTTCAAGACCCAAGGAAGATCATCTGCGGGAGGAAAGGCTCTGGGGGAAGAAAAGGCACCGTGTATGTGTACCGTCAGAGTAACAAAAAGATGATGTGGTCAAAACATAGGTACCTAGACCAAGTGGTGGGAGATAGTCTCGCGCAGACTAGGCTAGGTGTAACTTTGCATTGAAAAAGCTCACTCTTCCCAGGAGAGAATGGATTATATTGAAGAAAAAAAGAATTGCATCATTGTGGCCCTGCAGGAAAGAAAGGATTGTGACTTCAGCCAAGGAGGCTGAAATGGACGTGAAGATGAAAAGAAAGGCCTGTCTTTGGGTTTGGGGCAACTGTGCGGATGATAATGTCAGCTACTAAGGTGGGAAGAGCAGCTCGGAGGAATCAGAGTCCTGCAGTAGAGGCAGCTCTGCGTCATCACTTTCCTCCTTTCACGGTGATTCTCTAATCTACGTAGGCGGCTACTGTTTTGACCAGATCAGCATCCATTCTTAGTCCCCCAATACTGAGAATTATCAGGGTAGGAAAAAAGTTAAATAGGCTCTGCACCTGTAGCTCAGGCAGCTAGGGCGCCAGCCACATACACCAGAACTGGCAGGTTCTAATGCAGCACCTGCCAAAAAATAGCCAGACGTTATGGTGGGCACCTGTAGCCCCTGCTACTTGGGAGACTGAGGCAAGAAAATCACGTGGGCCCAGGAGTTTGAGGTTGCTGTGAGCTGTGACTGTCACAGCACTCTACCCAGGGCCACAGCTTGAGACTGTCTCAAAAAACAAAAAACAAACAAAAAATCAATAAACAAACTTTATTGAATTCCTTAAAAAGCTGGTCCTAAATTTTCTCTTAAAGCCAAAACAAGGAGGACAATCAATTTAGAGAAATTTCCAGTTTTACAGACATTCATGGGTTCCAGTTTATAGTCTACCAGATCCTAAATAAATAACTGAACTCTAAAGAAATTAAAAAATAATAATGATGACAATAAATTAAAAACAAGTTAAAGGAAAAGGAAAACTTCCATCCCCATTCTCCCTTGCACAAACTACTATGACCCGTGGTCCTTGTTCTGGTTATCTTTTGTTGCACTTCTAATTATTTTACTATTTAGCAACTAGAAATGACAGAAATTATTAATTTTGCTCACAAATCTGCAGCTTGTACAGGAATTGGTGGCGATGTCTTTTCTCTCCTTCATGGAGCATCAGCTGATGGGATGAGTGTGGGTGAAAGGTTCGCTTCCAAGGTGGCTCACTCACGCGTAAGGCATGCTGTGTTGGCCATCACCGGGAAACCCAGGCAGGTACCCTACAGGGGCCTCAGTTCCCCTCCACATAGGCCTCTCCATAACCTTCCCCAGGCTTTTCTCACAAATTGGAAGCTGATTTTCAAGTGTTCCAAGAGGCCGAAATAGAAGCTAAACAGTCCCAAAACATTCCTGTGAGATTCTACTTCCCAAACCAGTTACTAAGTCCAGCCCATATTCAGGAGAAGGGGAATTAGACTTTACCCCTTGGGATAAGTAGCAAAGAATCTGATCTACCACATCCCATCTTAATATCTCAACAGTGTCACTAATAAGTAAATACATGAATATGTCCCAAAATATGTTTTGCTGTTCTGCTTTCTTGCACTCATTGTTATTAAGGGCATTCCCAGTGAACTCTGCATGGGTGCTAATGAGTATACCTGTCAGCCAACAGAGATTTAAAGGAGGAAATCCACAGATGTGGAAAATCCTTAAGCTCAATTGCAGGTGATTATGACAAACCAAATTTTCAAGTAGAATTTCCATTACAGTGAGTCAATGCTAGAAAACAAATTGAAATGCCAAATAATGTTCAGTGGAGTTGTGTCCTCAGATAACATTTTTCTAATTACAATTCTTGCTTTAGAGAACAGCAATTAGAAAATTACATATGCAGAGAAAACAGGCCCACGAAAAGCCTTGAGATTCTGGCTCACCATTGTTAAGGCAGTCATACAATCTGTCTTTACTTATTAGGGATTTTAAGCAGAGAACAGCTGAAAAGCAAGGCCCATTTAAACTGAAATTACAGAAAGGCAGAAAAGACTTTGATAAATATATTTGAAAGCGTAGTATTTTTTCACCTGTTCATGTGGTGAACATCTGTGGTTTTTTGGCAATTCGTGTTTTCATTCTAAAAGAACCTCCTAGTTCAAAGACTCATCCTCCCGCCTATCTATTTCTTTGAAGTGTTCCCTTGGATCTCTTAAACTATGGGTAGCCAAATGATTTTGGCATGTGGGATATAGATTCATTACAAATTGAGTCTCAGTATTCAATATTTTATCTTCTGGTCTGTCACTACCTGTTTATACTTTCAACTGGGTTGTTTGACCCATTGCTTACCCTTGCGGTTCAGCAGAATAGCACTCTTGCAGGCGAACCAATAGTTAGTGAAACATAAGAGTCTTTGCGCACAAATTTTCACATAAAAATGGAGTAAAGAGGGTGAGATTGTTAACTGATGGTTATAATAGATAACAGACTGTAGGAGGCATGCATGCTGGTAGAATAAGGTTCTCTGATAGGCTTAAGTGATTACCCTACCTAATTTAGGAGATTATCATTAACAAAATGCAGATGGCACTCTCAAATTTGGTTTTAGGGGTAAGATTAAAAAATCCCTCTTAGTCCAAGTTATGACTATAAATAAAATATCCTAGTGTTCATTATTAAAGCATACAGACAGCTCCTATATAAGGATTAAATATACAGAATCATTATAAAACCTTTATAAATCATTATAAAACCATAATAATAGGTTGATAAAACCCAGCCATTACCAGTGACATAAGCACTTAACCTTCAATGTTGGTGGGTTTTACCAAACCTTCATGTTACCACAGTTCTCTGGGATCTACTAATTTGCATTTAGAAACAACCTTCTTATATCTCAAATTAAGTAAATATTGGTCTACATTAGAAATAGTACTGATTCCATCTTAAAATTTTTCTGAACATTGTAAGAAATTTCAAGGGGAAATATGACTATTTTACTGTATGTATTTATTTGACTACTTTGTATTTTTGTCCCCAAATTAATAAATTAATTTCTAAGAATTTTTCCTAAATAAAATTCTTTCCTCTTTCACGGAAAGACCACAGAACATTGTGAGAAGAATGATCAGAATTCACGGAATAGATCAGTTCAATTCTTAACTATACACTTAGAATCTTGCTCCTATAAATAAGAGGGATTATATTGCATTCTTACCAATTATCAAGAGCCTTTTAACTCAAAGATAAGCAATGCAATTGTTCAGGAGATTTTATGATAGTATTCAGTATACTAATGTATTTTTATGGAAGGCACAAGAATAGTGATACATGATACTGTATGTGTTTTGAGAGAAAATATGACATGTAATTTTATGAGATAGGAAAAGATGCTTATTTAGCATAATTTAATGTTTAATAAAGAATATTTTTATAAAAACTCCATTCTTATACATAGAAGTATTTACTAAGTTACATCAACTCAGTAAGGGCTTATGCATAATTTGCACTCTATCATGACCATTTTTTTATTATTATTCTAAGTTGCTTTTAGACATATACTCTTATTTCTAAGATAAAACTATAAAGTGATTATATTGATTTTAAAATACATTTTTAGTTACATTCCTCTTGAAAAATCATCACATAGTAATAATGAATATAATAATGATTGCTAACATGCATTGATCAGTTATAGAATTTTACATTTATTAATTTATTTAAGACATACAAAATCCCTGAAATGTATATACTATTATTATAACAAATTTAATTCAGGTAAATAAAATTGAAAGTTGAGATATTTTCCCAAGGTCACATCATTTGTAACCATCAGAGTCAAGATTTGAGCACGTGAAGTCAAATCCCAATATTTGTAATTTAAATCTTTTGACTCAAGAGTAATTTAAATTACTTGAGGCATCCAGCTCCTGGTTAAATTCCTATGTGTGAGTTTTCAGCCCAAACTAAAGACAATTATTAAGGATTTACCTCATAAGTCTCACTGGAAGCTGCCTCCCCTCTCTCACAACACACACATCAGCCTGGTGTACTCACATGCCTTGCAGTCTCTCAAATGAGTTAGTGTCAAAGATTTAGGGTCTCACCAGTGGTTAGCCACATGTAAAAGACTGAAACAGGACACACACTTGTCAGCACTTACAAAAACTGACTCATATTGATTAAAAAATTTAAATCTAAAACATGAAATGATAAAAGCTCTACAAGAAAGTGTGGGAAAAACTCTTCACAATATTGGCCTATGGAAAGACTTTATGAAGATGAGTCCCTAGGCAATTGCGACAGCACCAAAAATAAAAAAATGGGACCTGATCAAGCTAAAAATCTCTAGCACAGCTAAGGACACAACATCAAAAGCAAATAAACAACCTTCAGAATAAGAGAAAATATTTGCATGTCACAAATATGACAAAGGGCTAATAAACAGAATCTACAGAGAATTCAAACTAATCAACAAGAAAAAAGCAACAATCTCATTTACTATTGGGCAAGAGGCATGAACAGAAACTTCTCTGAAGATGACAGACAAATGAATGGATAATAAACACATGAAAAAATGCTCATTTTCCTCAATCATCAGAAAAATACAAATCAAAACCACCTTGAAATATCACCTAACCCCAGTAAGAATAGCCTACATCACAAAGTCCCAAAGTTGCAGATGCTAGCAAGGGTGTGGAGAGAAGGGAACACCTTTACACTGTTGGTGGGACTGCAAACTAATACAGCCTCTCTGGAAAGAAGTATGGAGAATCCTCAACAATCTAAAAGTAGACCTTCCTTTTGACCCCATCATCCCATTACTAGGTTATCTACCTAGAAATAGAACTATAATTTTACCATAAGAACACCTGCACTTGCATGTTTATGACAGCTCAATTCACAGATGCAAAAATATGGAAACAATCCAGTGCTCATCAATCCATGAACAGATAATAAACTATGGTATATGTACAGCATGGAAAGCTATTCAGCCATAAAGAAAGATGGAGATAAATCTTTTGTATTTACATGGAAGGATTTGGAGAACATCTTCCTAAAGTATCACAAGAATGGAAAAGCAAGTATCCAGCGTACTCAATATTAATATGAAACTAGGTGCACAACTAATGTGTGAGATGAAAACACATTTAAATTCAAGAAGGGGGGAGAAGCGAGGGGACTAGGTAAGCTCACACCCCTTGGGTACAGTGTATATGGCACACCTCCTGCCTGAAAGGCTCAACTACAACCTGGACTTTATCTAACAAACACAAACAATGGAACCTAATTGTATGTACTCTTATATTAATCTGAAATAAAATACAAATAGAAGAATAAATAGATTCAGGATCTCCTGACCAATCACTCTCTTAAATGTATTTGTATTTCTAGACCAAGGATTCTTCATTCCTAAGCCTGTTGGTCTAATCTTTCAGTCTTGGTCTTCTTCAGGAATCCTTATGATAGGAGGGGAAGGGAGAACTTAAGATACATCCCTCTCCCATGTTTCAGTATACAGCTCTTTTATACTCCAGGCCTTCCTACTCATCCTCCATTCATCTTCCCACGCACCTGATCCCTGGGTCCTCAAAACTGCCAGAGAAGCTTTTGTTCACACTCCCTTGGCAGTAAGACCATCCCCACCTAACTCTGCACTGATCCACCTAACTCCCAAGGGTGCTTGGGGACAGGGGAGTTAACACTTCCTCTAGTTTAGACTCTTGCTTCTACTTAGGTATGATGATTAAAAGGTGAACTTTTATTTTTGTTTGTTTAATGCACTTCTCTGAGATCTGGCAGCTCAGTTCTCTCCCCAAACTCAACTGGGCTCAGGACTCTGCTTGCTGAGTCACTATTATGATATAATGAGATTTAGATTTCAGAGGACGAGACCAGGAGTCTTTATAGCAGTCTAAGTGAAAACTCACTCTTGTAGGATAGTTTAGGGAAGTGCAATGGGGAAAAGTAGATATAGTAAAGACATATTTAATAGGCAGAATCAAAAGCACGTGGGGGTTGACTGGAGCTCGGGGAATGAGAAGGACAGAGGGATTAAAGGTGTGTTATAGGTTGAATTGTATGCCCCCAAATTCCTACACTGAATTCTTAACTCCTAGGAACTCAGAACGTGACTATATTTGGAGATAAGTGTTTAATTAAATACTTACATTAGAATCAGACCATTAAAGTGCTTCCCTCATCCAATATGATCAATGTGCTTATGTGAAGAAACAATTTGGACACAGAGAGAAAACAACTTAATACCTGAAGATGATGGTGGCTGTTCACCTCCAGGGAGGGGCCTCATAGGAAACTTACACTCTGTTGAGAACTTGATCTTAGACTTCCAGCTAGACCTGTGAGAAAATAAACTTCCATTGTTGAAGACACCAATCTGTGGCTCTTTGCTGTGGTAATCCTAACAGGCCAATATAAGTTTATGTCCAATTTTTTTAGTCTTAGGAAACTCTGTTTTGGTACTTGTACTCCCTTATATATAAAAGTTAGGGGGAAAAGGCATCTAGGGAATGGGAAACAGAGATTTAGTGTTCAATTGGGTTTGGGATGTCAATTGCACGTAGACATTGAGAAACCCTGTGGACAACCCCACATATGGATCTGAGACTCAGAATCCTGTCTATACTAGAGATAGCAATCTATGAGCTGTGAAGTAATACGTAATATATCACTGAAACTGTGTACAGAATGTGAAATCATTCATCACACACACACACACACACACACACACACACCCGTGCGCCTTGAATGTAGCTGTGTTGACTGATAGTCCTATAGTCGTATCCCTGAACAGTAACATTTGGCATTTCCTACAGAGGAGTAGGTAAAGTTTTTGTTAGTGATTAAATAAAGTGCTTTATGAATGGAGAGACTATACGGTGGATTAAAGATAAAAGTCTTAGAGCACAAGGCCCAAGTCAGCAGAAGTGACCGTAAGTGCTGTAATGAGTTAATTTTCATTTGAGCATGCCCAGGTTTTTAAGAAAAAAATGCTGTAAGCCTAATAAACTAAAAGAAGCATTTAGGGGAGACACCATTGGCAATCATTTAGAGTCTATTCAATGTCAGTTCATAGTAGTTTTACAATTCCACTTTGATAGAACATCTATGACTCTCATTACAAGAGGACAGAAGAGATTCTGCCAGAAAAGCCAGGATGTCAGCAGAGTGAAACCCACATCTTCAGGGGCAGATGAAACTGGGTACGACTTTGTGGCAGCAGCAGTGGGCAAGCTGACCAAAGAGCTGCAGAAGCCACAAAACAAAGGATTTCCACTTATGTCAGAAGAAACCATTCTGGAACTCCTGGCTTGCAGTGACAATGAATTAAAAGAGAACAGGAATTTTTAATGTTCCTTACTCTGATGCCACACATTGACAAGTATGAAAAGACAAATTCAGATAGATGAGAAAATGTCTGATTCAGATTCCCCATGTAATTTCATAGTGGAAAAAGTGACCTTTTAATTTTCATCCAGGTGCTTCTTTTTCTCCCCTTGGTTTGAGAAAATCAAGAGTTTTCTTTTAATAATTCTGTTCTCAAATTCATAAATTATTTTCCAATGTATTTGACCCAAATTCATCGGTCTCTGAAGATTTAAATTCCTTTTCCTCTGAATTTCTCTGTGATGATGGCAGATTTTTGAGGTGCAGATATATTTTGTGATGAACACAAAGATTTAACTTTAAGAATCAGAACATGGAAATCATCAGAATTTCACTAACTTCTTTCCTGAAATCCATGAAAAACATCATGCATTTCTGTTTACTTTTTTGAACATATAAAATAGACTATTGTAAACCATGATGTGGAAAAACACAGTCAGCAATGGGAAAGCCTTTTCAGAATTAGCCTCTCCAAAAGTCTACAACTTTTCAAGTTGGAGTGCTGCTTAAAAATATCAAACTGCAAAGATGCACTTCTGGAAATTATAAGTAATTTGTGCATCAAACAATATGTACAATAGTACTATACAGTAAATTGGACCAGCTGCCTATGCCTACCATTACAGCTGGTTGCAAAGTATATAATTTATGTTTTCTGCAGTAGAAAGTGGGAAGGTTTTTTAAAACTGTGTTCATGCTTTTATAAAAAGCCTTTTCCTGTTTTATTTTTTTTTGTTTTTTTTTAACCATTGTAAGCTCAAAAGAGGTAGTATTTTGCTATTATTTTTAATGTTAATCCATTTCTATTATAGTCAAAGGGTTTATCAAAGTACTTTGCCTATGACCCCTTATTTCATCCTTGTAAGTAGATGATTTAGATACATAGTTAGCATCACGTTTTTCTTTAAAAATGAGCTTATTTTATGTTTTTAAAAAGGCATTGGCAATGACTAATAAAAGTATACTTGATAGCAAATAATTGGCTCTTAAAATTCAGAAAATAGCATGTATCACTCTAAAAAGATAAAGGGAGAATGTTTTCTATCGATGAATTCTGAGCAAACTCAAGAATGCCACTCCTGCAATTTCTTTTGCTATTTCTTAGAACTGTAAATTTTTTGGTTGATAAAAACCGACATGAAGTATATTTATACTTTAATCATTGGCCACCATGTGTATAACAAAATGACTCCAAATATGGGGAAAAGATTAGAAGCCAAAGAACTGTTGAGAAAAGAAAATACCTGACAAACTTACTTTGCATTAAAATATGCTTTCTATTGTTACTGTAAATATACTGTAAATATGACTTGAAAAACAAAACCACCATGCTATGGACAGAATGTCAGTGTTTCCCCAGATTCATATTTTGAAAGCTGCTATGGTTAGAATGGGTCCTTCCCCAAATTCAGCTGTTGATGCTTAGTGGTAAATATAATTACATTGAAGGGTGGAACCTCGTAAAGATTAGTCAATGGGGGCTCCTTCTGCTCTTCTCTTGAGCATGAGATTACGGCCCTCACGAGAGAGGCTTCCTGTGGTGCTCTCCTTTCTCTGTTGCCATGTGAGGACAAAGGTTCCCTTTCTCCAGAGATGTAGCATCAAAGCACCATCATGGAAGCAGAGAGCAATTCTCAGCAGACCTCAGAATCTGCTGACACGTTCATATTGGACTTTCCAGCCTCCAGAACTGACAGAAAATAAACTTTTGTTTTTGAATAGTATTCAGTCTTTGATTTTTTTTTATAGCAGCAAAACAGACTAAGACAAAACTGAATCTCCGATGTGATAATATTAGGAGGAGGGCTTCCAACCCCACATGCTGTTACCATACTATCGCACAACTATACCCTTTGGTATTTACCCAAAGGAATTGAAAACATATACCTACACAAAAAACCTGCATTTCAATATAGAAGCTTTACTTACACAGGCCAATATTTGAAAGCAACCCAGATGCCCTTCTGTGGGTGAACAGTGCATGTATAGTGTATCTGCACCATGGACGAACAGGCAGAAAGGAGACGATTTTTAAGGATAACAAAACTATTTTGTATATACTTTTGTGATGGATATATTTCATTATAAATTTGTCTAAATCCATAAAATGAATAACATCAAGAGTGAACCCTAACGAACTCTATGGACTTGGGTGATTGTGCTTCACAGCAGGTTCATTGCTGTGACAAACAGGCCTCTCTGGTAAGAGCTGTGAATACTGCAAGGGACCCTGTGTGCTGCGCCGAGGGTACGTGGGTAATCTCTGTACCCACCTCTCTATTTAGCTGTACCTAAAGCTGTTCAAAAAACAGCATAATAATAATGATGCTGATAATAATAATAAAATATTTGAAAAAAAGAGAAAGAATGTAATGTAGATATGCTGAAAATTCTGATCTCCTTATTCTTATGGTTTTACCCTCTAAATGGGGAGTATTTGTTCATTTTATTTCCTTTCATACTAAAATTTTATTTTCTTTCTTTTTTTCTAAAATTTTCTAAACAGACTTAATTTTAAGATTTAAAATATCTGTCCTATTTTGATTCGGGTGATAGGATTTTCATTTTAACTCAATAGTGTCACCAAAACCCCAAATGTACACTAACATCTAGTAAAAATGTTCAGAGATGAAATCTTACTGGTTTTATATTTTTAAAAATAAATTAACAGTCAAATTTAATTACATTTTAAGGTAATACATATATTATCCAACTGTTTTCAAATAATCATTGTGGATTCAGAGTATCAACAAATTAATCTGAATCAGTTAATAAAGATTCAAGTGATATGAATTACCAGTGATCTATGTAACTGAAAAAGAAAAGAAAACATTGTAACCTATCTAGCTGTAGTGTAACTTTTTTGGATTTTTTTTGAGACAGAGTCTCACTCTGCCACCCTAGATAGAATGCCCTGGTGTCACAGCTCACAGGAACCTCATACTCTTGGGCTTACGCCATCCTCTTGCCTCAGCCTCCCTTAGTACCTGGGACCACAGGCCCTGTCCAGAAGCCAGGTTAGTTTTTCTATTTTTAATAGAGACAGGGGTCATGATCTTGCTCAGGCTGATCTCCAGCTCCTAAGTGGAAGTGATCCACCTGCCTCCCAGAGTGCCAGGATTATAGACGTGAACCACCTGACCGGCCTAAAAAGTTGACATAACTTATTAATATTAATGTGCATCTCATGAAGTAAATTGCAAATGTGCATTTAAACATCTAATAAAATTCCATGAAGAATATTTTTCATTTTTCTTTTTTTTTTTTTTTGGTTATTTCATTCATTCATTTGACTTTATTATATTTTTATTTTGACTCAGCGTATATGTATTCTTAACAATTTGCCCAGCTTTCCCGGGTTAAAGAACCCTAATGGGAAAATACAAGCCCAGTGCACACAAGGTCACGTTAGGAGCTATGGGTTTTGTGAGTGCGTGTGTTGGAGGTGAGAGTCTAGACCTACTGGGATGGAGAAAAATAAAAATAATTTAATAATTTTCTTATGGCAACATAAAAGGAAAGGCATTGCTTCTATAAATAGGTTTCCTTCCTCAAAAATTTTCTTTAATTCTGGACATGCTACTAGGGTGGGGGAGGAACAATGTGGGATTCTAACAGTAAAAGTGGGACTGAAGGGGAAACAAAAGGAAAGATTTCTGTCAAAGTGAATGGAAAATGCTATAGTTTTTTTTTGTACAATAGTTTTAATATACATACATAATTATTACACAATTTTAATATTTATGCAATTTTATTTAACTAGGTTCTATTCCTTCAAAAGAAGGTATTCCATGTTCAAAAAAATATTTAATCATTGGCTCAGTGCCTCTACCTCAAGCGGCTAAGGTGTCAGCCACATACACCTGAGCTGGCAGGTTCGAATCCAGCCTGGGCCACCAAACAACAATGAAGGCTGCAACCAAAAAATAGCTGGGGGTTTGGGTGGCACTTGTAGTCCCAGCTACTTGGGAGGCTGAGGCAGGAGAATCTGTTGAACCCAGGAGTTGGAGGTTGCTATGAGATGGGATGCCACTGCGCTCTACCCAGGGTGACAGCTTGAGGCTCTGTCTCAAAAAAAAATTTTTAATCATTATGTGGCATTTCAGAAATATAAAATCTAACCCACTTACAACCACTCATGGTCCTACTAAAACTTCCAGACATGTATGTATAGTTTTAGTGACATAAAATAAAATCCTAATTTTTCCATATTTTAGTTTTTTAAATTCCTATTCATTTGTTTATCTAACGACATGGTATCCTCAACAGGTTATCTTTTCTGCGTCTGTTAGCTATAATTTGGGGATAATATTAACTCTCCATATTGCAGATGGAGAACATTGGAGATGATAGCGCTAATGAGCCCAGCCCAGACCTGTTTATTACACTTTATACACCACTATTCAAATGCCTCTAGTGGTTTTTCACACTCTGCTGCCTCATGTAAGTAAATGAAAGGATGATTGACTTTTCAAAGAATAAAGTAGAATATAATTCCTCTCAGTTACAAAGTATGAAGTAAAGGGCTTTATTTGTCATCAGCTTGAATACAAGTAAGTCATATTGTGGTGCCAGAGATCATGAGTTTGGAATCAAGCAGACGTGTTCCGTCCAGCAGCGCTATCTCATTGGTGATTTGGGCTGTAAGATTTATTTAACTTCCCTGAGAGTCCTCACACTCTCCTGTAGAAGACAGGAATGAAAACTTCCACTCAGGATTACTGTCCTAGGGCCTATCAGAGTAAAGGTACTCGCTGAGTTGTCATTGCTTGCAGGGGCAGAGCCCTTGGTACTTATTCTCACTAACTTGTATTTTATTTTAGCTTTATTTTGTTTTCTCCCCACTGTTACCTTAAGGTAAGGCCTTCACTTCTCTGCCAGATGGGCTTCTGTGGTGACCTGTTTGAAATTCGCCTATCTGTGCTAAATTAATGGTGACCAACTTTCCCTTTTATCATGTTAATAGATACGTTTATTTTCAATATTTCTACTTTGAACTTTTCCCCTTTCCTCTGGCTCCACATTTTCTTCCTTGGTGATCTAAAGACAGTTTGCTGGTGACGACGGGAGGACAAAATACAAAATCAGGGTTCAATTCTATCTCACCTCTCAGTCCTGAATTTTCGATTTTTAGAAAAGACCATTGTGTTTGCTTGAGCTGTGCTAGCAGGAGGCAGCCGGAGGAAGGCAGTGGTTTGGGGGGTGCTGCAGGCAGGGATGGCCGCCCCGGAGGCAGTGAGGGCTGTAGAAGCCTGACCATTTTCATCCAATATGAGACAATTCTAATGGGCTTTTGTTTTTATATTTTCAAAGGCTCCTTAATTTCAGTGACTTGACTAAGCTAATACTCTGTCTAACCTACCCCGAAAGCTCAGCGTTCTACCCATTTCTGCTAACTTCTTCCTTTTGCCTTTGTTAATTGAAAATTACATAATAATAAACATCTTCTACACGAATTCATTTTGGAATCTGCTTCCAAAACAATTTATTTAACCTTCAAAAAAAATCTGTAGACATCCCAAAATTAATATTTTTAAAACTTAACATATTTCTCAAAAACTCGCATTTCCTTTTACATAACATCCTGGGTTAAAAATAAAATCCTTATTATTATTTTTTTTAATTAGACTTTCATCTTGAAAACAATTATAGATTTACCCCTATAGTATGTGTGCAAAAATAGAGAGAAAACCCATGTCTCCTTTCCCTGGTATCCGCTAGGGGTAACATCTTATAAAACATCAGTCTTTTTATTGCAATTAGGATATTGACACAAAACATTTTCACCACCAAAAGAATTTTTCTTGTTGCCCCTTTAGAGACACACTTGACTCTCTCCTGCCCTCAACCCTCCACACATCCTGGCACTCCCAAATCTGTTTTTAATTTCTATTAACTTTGTCATTTTAAGAAAGTTACACAAATTAAATCATACAGCAAATAACCTTTTGGAATGGGCTTTTCTTCTTTTTTTTTCCACACAGAATGCTTGCCTGGAGATATATCCAGCTTGACAATACATTTCTTTTTTTTACTGAATAACAGGGTACTGCTGAGTAGTAGTCTGTGTTTTGTTTAATCATTCACTTGTCAAAGGGCATCTGAGTTATTTGGTGTTATTATGAGTAAAACAGATATAAACATTTATGCACAGATATTTGCATGAACATAAGTCTTCCTTTCTTTGGCTAAATTAAACCAGGAGTCCGATTGCCATGTAATTGCACTTTAACTGCCAAACTGTTTTCCACAGTGTCTATAACTTTTTGTATTCCCAGCGTCAATGGATGAGCAATCCAGTTTCTTTATATCCTTGACAGAATTTGCTACAATTTGGAGTTGTCACTATTTGGTTTTTTACTTTTGCCATTCTGATAAGTTTGTAGTGGAATCCCAGTGCGGTTTTAATTTGCATGTTCGTAAGAGCTAATGATGTTGAGCGTCTTTACATGTTGTTATTAGGCATTTGTTTATCCTCTACAGAGAAACATCTCTTCATGCCTTTTGCTCAGGTTTTACTTGGAATGTTTTTCCCCCCCTGTGGAGTTTTGAGAGTTTTTCTATACTCTAGATACTAGTTTTCTTCATAGAGTTTAAAAATGTTTTACCTCACTCTTGTGCTTGTCTTTTTATCTACCTGATAGAGACTATAACAGAGCAAATATTTTTAATATTGATGAAATCCAACCTATCTATATGAATCACGGTTTTGGTGTCAAGTCCTAGTACATTTTGCATAGCCCTAGACCTTGATGTCTTTCTCCGGTGTGTGATCTTATATCACGTGTGTTGTGATCTAGTTTTAGTTAATTTTTGTACATGATGAGGAATTTAGGTAAGATTCATTATTTTTCACCAATTGACATGCTCCTGTTTCAGGAGGATTTGTTGCAAAGGCTGTCTTTCCGTCACTGAATTGTTTTTGCATGCACCTTGTCAAATATCAGTTGGGCTTGTTTGTTTGAACCTGTTTTAATTCTCTGTTCTGTTTCCATTGACCTGTGGTCGATCCCTCTGCTAACACCACACAGGCTTGATTACCTCACCTACATTTGGATTGGAAAACAAGTAGACTGATTACTCACACTTTTTCAAATTTTCTTAATCTATTCTAGTTGCTTTATCTTTCTATAAGAATTTTAAGATAACATTATCTATATCTATAAAACTGTTGCTGAAATGTTTATAGGAATTGCATCAGTTTAAGACAGTTGACATCTTTGGTATGTTGGGTCTTTCAATCCATAAATATGGTATCCCTCTCTATTTATTTAGGTATTTTTTTACATTAATGTTGTATAGTTTTCAGCATGCAAATCCTGTATAGGTTTTGGTAGATTTACACAAAAATATTTCACTTTTTGAGAAATGTTTCGAACAGTTTCATGATTTCCCTGTTCACATGTTCATTGCTGATATGCAAATTTTTTTTGAATGTTTATCAAGTATTCTGCAGCCTTGAGGAATACATTTATTAGTTTGAAGGCATTTTGTTTCTTTTTGTGGATTTCTTAGAATTTTCTGTGAAGACAAATTGTCTGATAACAAGAGTTGTTTTCTCTCTTGCCTTTAGATCTCTGACTTCTAATTCCTCTCTTGCTGTATTGCAGTGGCTAGAACTTCTGCACGATGTTGACTAAGACTTGTGCATAAATGTTTGTATTTGCTTCATTTGTAACTCCTTACGGTTATTTCACATACAATTTTCAGGGTTTTAAGCTGTGCTTTATAGGAAAAACGGGGAAAATTACATCTCTTCCATCTATCTATTACATCTATTCTAAGCCAAAATCACCTAATCAAGGACCTTATTATTAATTATACTTTTTTTCCTACCTGCTTACTGAGTTACTTGGCATCATCTTTAAATTTCGTCTCCTAAGAATTCTCACTTATGTCTGTCCACTTTTTCACTTTCTCACTACTTGTGTAATAATTTAGGTTTGCCTATAAATTTAAATTTATGAATTTATATTAACAGATCACATCTTTATGACAGACACCTTGGAACCAGAGCCATCGCATTTTCTCTTCTTTCTGTTGTCTATGTCAAGCCAAGGATAACAATCTGTTCTACTACAAACATTTATTTTCTCTTACACTTACACAAAAATTAAGCTATGTGCTTTGGCTTCTCAAGATAAACTAAGTGGCTTTTTTAGATTAGATACTTTGTCTCCTTTTCAAGTCAAAAGTACCAACCATTTTAAAGGTACTTTAAAGGTATGTTAACCATTCCTTTGTTGTTGTTAAGTAGTTCAAAAATAACATGGGTCACCCAGAAATTAAAAATTAAATTTTTATTGTTTTTACATATTGCCATACATAACTTCTCTAATAACAATATTCCATGATTCTATTCCTTTTCAACCATTGTGCATTCTTCTAAACTTCTCGTTTATGTAAATTGTTTTCTTCTCAAACGTACCTAATGAATTTTCCTCAGTAGATAATATTGAACTTGTTATATCATTAATTGGTAAGTCTATAATTGCTCTTGACAGAGATTTTATTGTATTATTTTTTAACTTACTTTGCTATACTTTGCTTTTTCTCTCAGCTGTAGATTCTGGAAATCTTTAGTATATGGTAATTTACAGATACATGTGTATGAAATGATTTGAATAATGTTTATAACCTAAGAGCTCAATAAATGATCAATAGGAAACCAGAAGTTATCATTAAAGGTCTCTAGCAATATCTTTTTTTTTTTTTTTTTTAGGAATATTGCCAAACAATTGTTCAGAGTATTTTTATTGTAATGAATATTCACATGGTCAGATTATATGATGGGTCAGAGCTTCTCTGTCTGGGTGGATGATCTACATTAAAATGTCTGCTACACCATGCTTATCGCTCCTGTGCAAGTTATTTAATCTTTCCAACATATATTCACAATGAAGATAATAAAATGATTTTATTATAATAATTAAAATTATATTATACAATGTTGTGGTAAAAAAGAAAGTAGTCAAATTTCTCTTTGATCACATTTTAATAAATACCTTCAGCTTTGGGGAAATGTATCTTTCTATATTTCCCTATAGTGAGGATGAAAAAAACAATGTACATAAAGCTCTTGGGATGTGCTTATGGTATAAGCACAGGAAAAAAATGTTACATATTATTCATTGCCCAGCTCTAAAATGAATTTATTTCTCCTTCACTAGTTATTAGATACAAATGGTTGCAATTATTTGGTAAAATATTGCCTTTTATTTCAGATCAAATCGTTGCCATTCAAGAGCAGGGTTACAGCATCTGAAAGCTTTTGAAGATAGATGATGAAAACCTCCGATTTTACTTTTTCCTCCTGAACTATATGTGTTATGTTATTATAATGAAATTTTAATATACTTTCAATAATGTGTCATATTTTCCAATTATCATGTATTTTAACTGCTGAATTTGTTGTTTCTTTTTCAACAACACTCTGTCTACATTTGTAGAGCACATGTTCAAATTTACACGATTCTCATTTAGTGGAAGACTGTTATATTCGTTATAACACCACTCTTCTAGACTAATTTGTGTTATCAAGGCTGTTTCAGTGCTGATCTAATTCTTTGATCAAACATCAGTAAACTCTCTGTGCTTTTGTGGAACGTATCTCACTCCTTCCTTCATCTCTTGGGCATGACTTTGGTTAGAGGGCAAGCCTTAGGGAAAGAACTTTGAAAGAGCCTTTAAAGAATAAATTGTCTTTCTCTCTTGGCATCAGTCAGCTCATCTTTGGTCGAATCCTAAAGAAATTGATGCTCCTGTTTCTGAAAGTTGTGTGAAAATTTGCATTTTCACTCTTCTAGCTTAATCTTACTGTTCATTGTCCCTCTAGGTTAGTATGGGTCCCTAGTGTTTTCAGAAAATTGAAATAGGAAAATAATACCAATTGCAAAAATGATTGCTCTCACAGAGTATTAATCTGTGGAGTTCAAACTCATTAATCTGCATCACCTCCCTCTGAGAGAGCAGGAAACACACAGGACAATGCAACTAAAAGTAGGGTCAGATTGCAGCAAAAAAAATTAAAGTCACATAAAAACTCTCCAAGGTTACATAATAAATCAAAGGGGAGTTAGAAAAATTTGCTAAACATCTAGTTTGCTTAACACAGATAGTGGCGATTCTCAAAGCCAAATTGAACTGCTTTTGTTTAGGATGTCTTTCTAATTCAAGGATGAAAACTGTAGACATTAAACACAATATGAATGAAGAGAAAAAAGATTTAAAAAGTCTGTTAATGAAATTTTGTTAATTTTTCTATTCTATTGTAAATTCCTCGGTTACAACAAATAGAACTCATTCCAAGAATATACTCAGTCTTTGTGTGACTTACTTTTTGTTCTTTGTAAAGATGTTACTCTTTGGAGTTTTGAAGAGACAGGTACTGACGATTATGACATTTGTCACTTTAAAAGCTGTGACTATGTGGGTGGCAGACAAGAATTTTTAAAGCAAAAGTGTTCTAATTTATATGATGAGTTCTCAACAACAGTGAAGAAACCTTCTAGCATGTTGGACAACAACAATAATATCATTGCTTATAATGCTTCACATCAATTCCCCAAGCAGTGTAGAAGTAAATATATGGAGATCTGTGTGAAATCTAAAAAATAATTTTAATGTCAAATTTCATAACTGTAGCACTGGGAACATAGAGTCTGATTAAGCAAATATATTATAACTAGTTAGGAAAAATTGTCCAGCATAAATGGGATATCCGGCGCAGAGATTTCCATGGAGACCAAACTATTCTGAATGAAAGAAGGATGGGGAATTTTAAGTTCCTTACAGGTTGAGATGGAATAAGGAAAATTTCAGAGAAAAGCCCTGGAGGGAAAAGTTCAAAACTGAACTTGAAAAACAATGTCTAAAGTGAGTTGTGTTTTTTTTTTTTTTTTTTTTTTTTTGGGGGGGGAGGAATAGTTAGTGTATTATATGACTGATGTAAAAGTCCCCTAAGGACCATAGAAAAATTTATTTAATTATCTTTAATCATTGATACTTTCTTTGAAAATTAGAGAAGGTTTTAAATTTTATGTTCAGTAGGCACACTACAATACACAGCTCAAAGGATGAAGGGGACATATTAGAGACATATTTTTACATTAGAAAGTTTCAGGCTAGGCACAGTGGCTGACACCTGTAATCCCAGCACTCCAGGAGGACAAGCATGAGGATCATTTTAGCTCAGGAGTTTGAGAACAGCCTGAGCAAGTATGAGACTTTGTCTCTAGCCAAAGTGTTACAGAAAAAATTAGACAGGCCATGAGGGCATGCACCTGTAGTTCCAGCTACTGAGGAAGCTGAGCCTACTTGGGAGGCTGAGACAGGCAAATTGCTTGAGCGTAGATGTGTGAGCTTGCAGTGAGCTATGTTGAAACCACTGTACTCTAGCTGGGTGAAAAAGCAAGATTCTTGTCTCAAAAAAAAAAAAAAGAGAGAAAGGAAAAAAGAATGTTTCAATAAATATAAAGGCACTTCAAAGGAAATACTTCATGCTATGCTAGTATCTTCCCACCAATAAATTATACTGATGTCCAGTTACAATTATGGAGGCTAATAACTCAGCTTTATATGGCAAGACCAAAGTGTTTTGCTATCTTAAGGAAGTTAATTAAGTAGAAACAATAGAAAATGTACATATTTGGTGAGTGAATATAGCTGTGTGCACAAGAGAATGGGCTATACTATAAAATTTATGCATTTATTGTATGTGTTTATTTATTTAATTTAGTATCCACGCTTCATATTACTACCTAATTACTGTATGTTAAAGGTAGGCTAGGTTGCTAAATATTTATATTGTTGGTGACTTTGAAACTGATGTTGTTTTTGTTTTCAAGTATTTATTTCTTTTAAACAATGTTTGGTGTTCACTACTAAAGCTAACTCTTAAACTCTTAGAAAAAACAATTATAAGTATTAAATTTGTGTTTCTTCATTGTAAGAGTTTAGGGAAAGCAATCGGTTAGAGAAGCTAGAAAAGATATAATCTCAATATTTTCTTAGTTCAGGGGTAATGAAGAAAGAGTAAAATGAGCTCATTTAAAATTAGAAGAACAAATACTGTTGGTAAGTGCAGGGATTTCATGGAGTACACAAGGTATTTGAGCTCTGCCAGATAGCTGTGCTTTCGGCCTCTTTGTAGATTTAAACAAATTACCCAGATGGCTAATGATTAGCTGGTAGAATACTGTTTCTCATGATTTTTATGGTGTTTTATCCATTTCTTAACATTTATAGCTTTCTTAATCCTGGATTTGTTTGAATACATGTAGTTTAAAATGTTTGTTTTTCTAAAATTTCTGATGAGTCTGAGAGTACAAATGATTAGGTTGCATTGTGTTTGTTAGGTGAAGTTCAAGTTGAGCCCTTCAGCCGGGGCTGTGCTGTATACCCTTACATTGTGTCTAGTTGGCTTTTTTTTTTTTTTAATTAAACCATAGAAATCAAGAGTTCACTATCATCAATTTCAAATTGCAAATACATTTTTGATTTTGTATCAATATATCATTTTTTTAAAATATAAGAGTAATAAATGGAAGAAAAAGTATCCAATGTACTCAGCCCTACTATGAAACTAATTTATGGCTTTCACATGAAAGCTATAACCCATTTATAACCTAATAATAGGGGGAAGGAGGAGAGGGAGGAAGGAAGGAAGATGGGCAGAGGGACGGTGATTGGTGGGATTACACCTGCGGTGCATCTTACAAGGGTACATGCGAAACTTAGTAAATGTAGAATATAAACGTCTTAACACAGTAACTAAGAAAATGCCAGCAAGGCTATGTTAACCAGTATGATGAAAATGTGTAAAAACGGTCTATAAAACCAGTGTATGGTGTCCATGATCACATTAATGTACACAGCTATGATTTAATAATAAAAAAAAAGAAAAAAAAAAGAGTAACAACTTATAATAAGAAAATTAGATAATTTGACTAAGGTATGAAAGTAGGAAAGGTCACATTAGCTGGTCACATTTTTAGTGAACAAACAAGTTTCAAACCTTTTTCTTCTTCTTCTTCTTCTTTTTTTTTTTTTTTTTTTTGAGGCAGAGTCTCACACTGTCACCCTTGGTACAGTGCTGTGGTGTCACAACTCACAGGAACCTCAAACTCTTGGGCTTAGACGATTCTCTTGCCTCAGCCTCCCAAGTAGCTGAGACTATAGGTGCCTGACACAAGGCCTGGCTATTTTTGGTTGCAGTTGTCATTGTTGTTTAGCTGACCTGGGCGGGGCTGGATTTGGACCCACCAGCTCCAGTGCATGTGGCCGGCACCCAGCAAGTTTCCAGCCTTTTTAATGCTAGACTTCTGAAACTGTACCTAGAAGTCATATGTAGCCCAAAGGATGGGACTCTAGCCTCTTTGCCTACTTCAAACCTAAGATGCTCCATTTAGATCAGTTTTAAGAATACGCTTCTTAGTCAGCTTTTATATGAGGAGAGTTTTGTAAATTAAAAACAAAGTTAGAAATCAAAGTACTAAGGCAAATAGTCTCTATGCCCTACAGTATTTCAGGGCCCAGGCTGAGGAGTAGGATTCCTTAGGTTCAAATCTTGGATCCATCAAATGATATATATACATATATGTGCCCTAAAATGTAGACATATTTTAAGAGATGTTCTCTATTTATTACTTTATGAAATTGAATGAATTACACTAGCAATGTGTAGTATGAAGTTCACTCAAAAGGTGGCATTAATCAAATGAATGCTTTGTCTCCATGAGACAGGGCAGTCAAAGAAAATGGCAGAAGCAGGCGTCCTTCAAAGAATGCGAGATGGGTGAGAAGTAATATCTGAAATGGAGAATGTTGTGGAAGTACAAAGACAGCAGAGGCATGAGTAGGCAACAGAATCTCCACACACCTCACTCTGCGCGCGTTCAGCATAAGTTTGGGGGGCAAGGTGCTGTGAAACGGTGCACACAGCGCTACAGCGATACCTTTGGTCAGCTTTGCGCAAGCAGTAGGGCAAGAAGTGTCTGGGCACTGATGGCAATGACTCTGAGCTTTTCTTGCCATTGCAGAGGTCAAATGTGACTTGTATTTATCCTTTGTTATCGGTATATATTGAGTATCACAATATTAATGCCGTTTTTTCTTTCTCAAAGTGTGTATGCATTTTTGGTGCCCTCTGTATACACAAGCATACACACACATATACACATAGACAGAGTTTATGAACAGAGAGACTTTATAAGTATTAATAAATCAATTAACTCATTTGGCTTTATTTTTTATATGTAAAACAAGGTAATAACAATACTATCTCGGGAGGTGCCTGTGGCTCAGTGGGTAGGGTGCTGGCCCCATATACCGAGGGTGGCGGGTTCAAACCCAGCCCCAGCCAAACTGCAACAAAAAATATCCAGATTTTGTGGCAGGCACCTGTAGTCCCAGCTATTTGGGAGACTGAGGCAAGAGAATTGGCTTAGCCCAGGAGTTGGAAGTTGCTGTGAGCTGTAACCCCCCCAGCACTCTATGGAGGGTGATGATAAAAAAAAAAAAAAAACAATACTATCTCATGGTATTGCCTTGAGAATTAAATGCATTAATAGCATGTAGAAGTCTTAGAATGACACATGATAAAACTAATAAATCAATAAAATTTAGATTGTTTAATATTTTAGTGACATTATGATTATATAAAGTTGAAAATCCCTGCTCTTGTAGCTAGGGATTTCCATGTGACCTTCTGTGGTCAGAGGAATGTAAATGAATGGGTGCATGTCACTTTCAGACAGAACCATTACTAACCAATGTACAGTTTACCAAGTCCCCTGGCTGTGCCTTGGTGATGTATTAATAGAAGCAAGCATTAAAATGGAGCATCTATCAGCTTCAGTGGTTACGATAAGCAGAGACTTTTGTCATTCCCCTGTATTGAACTTGTAGCAAAAGCAAATAACTTTTGTTGCTTTAAGCTTCTGAGAATGTGGAGTAGTTTGTCATCACAGCATAAATTAATCTATTCTGACTTAAACAGGAGCTACAAATTGGTATTCCTTCCCCTGTCCTCATCTCATTCAATAGGATGGTATCATGTCAAATAAATGAAATAAAATATCTTTAGTGAATAGTTGTTCATCCTTGTATAATTCATAAAAAAATGTGAATTCCACAAACTCCTGTCTTCAATCAAAGGATTATTTTCACCTCATGCCTGACATTTTAAATCAGTTAACTGTTGCCTAATCCTGCCTTCTTCATTTTATATCATCATGAATCTACTCTATGGAGCTGCGTTCATTAGTAAATTTATAGGGAATTGTAGTGTATCACTGTAATACCACACATTAACATTTATTTCCTTGGATAGGACAACAAAAGAGCAATTATTTACTTGATATCATGAAAATATTTTTTGTTTTCTTTATTGTATTCCTAGTGAAAGACAGTTGGAAATGTTCTGGTCCTCAATAATTGTGCTGGGTAGGTCAATGGTCTGGGGAGGTGTTGATTGAAAAGATCTTGGAAATGAAGAAGAATTTGAGAACAGGACAGAAAATTTATTGGTGTAATTTTCTATTAATAAAACCTTATATAATTTTTCATTCCTGTCTGCATTTACAGGACACTAACAGATGTTACTTGCTTAAAAGTATGCTGGGAGAGGGCAGCAGAGGCAATAGGATATCTTTTGTGAAAGAAAAATTTTCTTTTTTTTTTTTGAGACAGAGTTTCACTTTGTGGCCCTGGGTAGCAACCTCAAACTCTTCAGCTCAGGAGATCCCTTGGCTCAGCCTCTGTAAGGGGCTGTAAGGGGTAAGGGGCTGGCTACGTGTGCCCGCCACAACGGCTGGCTAATTTTTCTATTTTTAGTAGAGACGGGGTGCTCCCACCTACACCTCCCAAAGTGCTAGGATTATAAGCAAGAGCCACCATACTTAGCCAAAATAAAAATTTTGTACTGAAAGTTTTGTGAAGGGCAGTATATCTTCTATGCTAGAGGCTAGTATTTTTAAGGAGTATTTATATGTTTAAATTCTTAGACTGTGATTTCCCTAAATGTAAGGGTCTGACTTTTGGTCATTGTCCTTCCTTAATTTTATACAATATCATTTAGTACTTCTTAGGAACCTAGTCAAAGATTAGTAAGAAAATGGTGTAATATTTGGAAACAGAATGAAGAAAGGCTAAGAGACGCATAATGAATTTCTTCATTAAAAAATTATACAGGAAGGTATTCTGGTGTAGAATTTATAAAGATATAAAAATACAAAGTTAGAGTATATATGTTTCATCTAGAAATACAAAATATGGCAAGGTCATTATTGAATTTTAAAGATTTAGGACCATTTCTAAAATAGCCATGTATGTTTTCCTCCTCCCTAAGCCTTCGAACAGCTAATCGTTCTTTTTGTACTGTGTTCATAAAAGAGATTATAGGAAACTTAAGTCAGTTATCTCCCAAAATTAACTATAAACCAAGGAAGAAAAATAATAAGCGTTTCAAGACTCCAAAAAGTAAGCAAATGAATACCACACTCTGGGAAACATTTATATTTGAAATAGTTTCGAAGTTTTGCTGAAAAAAAAAAAGGGGAGGGGGAATCTTGATCTTTAGGCCTAGATCTGATCACACTTCTTTTCTTATCCCCAATTTGGACAACATGGAGGTTCTGCCAGGGTAATGTAGGCCAGGAAGACCAGAAGCTTCTTCACTGCAGACAAATGGGCTCATTATTTTCTGAGGGAATTACTTTTTGGAAGCTGCACATGAGGAACACACCCATGCCTGGGCCCTGGTGGTGTGAGTCTGTATTCTAGTTTGGAAAGCATAGTCCTGGCTGTTTCTTTGTATAGGAGCAAAGGTGTCCTAGCTGTAGAGTAGACTTGAGCGGTTCCTAGCCATGTATCTATCTCTGGCCTGCCTGGCCTCTGCAAATGTATTTGGGTCAGTGAAAAGTATCCAGCAAACCCTAAAAGGGCATGACTGCTGGATCACCTGGTAAGAACATGAATAGTTGTGAAATAAGCTGCTGAACACCGTCTAACGTGCTGTATCATTGTATCTTCTCAGTAGCAATAAATAATAATATTAAAATTAAATTTTTAGTATCAGTATAAGTACACAATGTATGTTGTTAGACTGAAAGTAACTTATCTGACAATTAAGTTTGTGAACTCATTTTAGAAAAAGCACTAACCTACCTCATTGCTGAATATCACCATGGTCACCTTCAAAGTGCTCCCCTTGTGGCTCGGTGCCTGTGGCTCAAGCTGCTAAGGCACCAGACGCATACACCTGAGCTGGCCGGTTCAAATCCAGCCTGGACCTGCCAAACAACAATGATGGCTGGAACCAAAAAATAGCCAGGCATTGTGGCAGGTGCCTGTAGTCCGAGCGACTCGGGAGTCAGAGGCAGGAGAATCACTTGAGCCCGGGAGTTGGAGGTTGATGTGAGCTGTGATGCCACAGCACTCTACCCAGGGTGACAGCTTGAGGCTCTGTCTCAAAAACAAACAAACAAACAAACAAACAAACAAAAAAAAAAAAACAAAGTACTCCCCGTGGGAAGCTATGCACTGATGTCAGTGCCTAGTTCACCCTTCAAAGCAATTTGGAACACTTTTTCTGGAATGACCTTCAGAGCTATCATTGTATATCACACAAAAAATGCAATAGCAAGAATGAATGGCACACAGCAATACACCACCACGTTGACTTGAACAAAGCTGTGACATGTTGATAGACCAAGGTTATGAAATCCTACACCGTCGTTTGTACAGTGCTGCCAACAAGTACAAGAAGACAAGTTCACAAACTTAATTGTCAGATCTTGTAGGACAACAGCATATAGTGGTGTATTCCTCATCAAAATTTGATAATAGAAGGAGATGGGTGTCTAATGTAAGAATTTGATATATATGTCTACATTGTAGATTAATAAATGTAGATTTCACTGAATCTAGGATCATTAATGTCCATTTCTTTATTCTTGATTTTGATTTTCATTTTCTTCTCAGTCTTGCTGATGATTGTCATTTTATTAGTCTTTTGAAATAATAAACATCTCCTTTATTTATCCTCTTTGTCGTCATAGTTATTTTTATTGTATCAAAATCAGTGATTATCTTTACTAGTTATTCCTTCTTTCTTTTATTTAATTTGATATTCCTTCCTAATTTTTGGACATGGATACTTAGTTTATTTAATTTTTATCTTTTCAATATTTTTCTAACATACACATTGAGATTTCTTAATCTTCTTCTAAGCATGGTTTCAGCTGTGTTCTACAAATTTTGAAACAGTCTTTCTATTAAAATTCAGTGTAAAACATTATGAAATATTATGTAATATCTGTTTTATAGTCTTTGACTTGAGGATTCTTTTTTGGAATATAATTTTTAAATGTTTTGGAATTACTAATTCTTTTTTTGGGGTTTTGATTTCCAGTTAAATTCCACTGTGGTGAGAGGTCTTGCTCACTATGATTTTAATTATTTTAACTTTATGAATGTTTACATCATGAACCGTATGGTCTATTTTGGTAACTGCCACTTGTGTACCTGAAGAGAATTAAGTGTTTCCAGTTTGTAGATGCCATGTTCCATAAATGTCAATTAGGTCAATTTGTCTTTTGTGTCTGTTCTATACACTTACTCAGTAAGTGTATAAAAGAACACTTTTCTTGGCTTGTTATTGTCGTTTACTGAAAGTGGGGGTGCTAGAATATTTCATTACATAACTGTGAATTTATTTCTTCTTTTCCTTCACTAAAGTTTTGGTTATCTTTTGGAGGGATTACTGGGATTTATCACATTATAACTTTCATATATTCCTGGTTAATTGACTATATTGTCATTATAAAATATTTATTACCTTTAATAGCATCCAGGGCTTTACTAAAGAGTTTTTGTCTGACATAGCACATTTTCAATAGATATATATTAGTGTTATGTGGTAAATCTTTTTCCTTTTTTTTATTACTTTATTACTTTTGTATACTATGTATGACATGTACCTGTAAAGAAAAATTGATTTTTGTTTATTCTCATATAGTCTAGTAAGTTTACTTTTAAGTAAGTATCTTTTAATTGGAATATTCAGACCATTTACATTAATGTAAATTTTATATAATTGAATTTATATTTATTATTTTATCATTAACTTCCTATTTACCCTTTATGTTGTATGTTCTCATTTCTCTACAATATTCACTTCCTTTGATTTCATTAAGTATTTTAAAAATTGTTTCATTTTCCTTCCATTATCTTTTTAGTTATCTATCCTTTCATTTTTAAAAGGTTATTTCATGGTGCAATATCCATAACCTTATCAACAAAGCAAAAAAAAAAAAAAATTAGAAAAAATAATTTTATTTATACATTGTATCTTAAATAATGATTTTATATTTTTTAATCTATGTAAACACTTATTTGCTTTCAGATAGGATATTGAAATTTGCATGTTATTTTAAAGACAACTAATAAGTAGCTAAGTTACTGACATAAAATATATAAGAAAATTATGAGATGTATGATACAGATGAGAAAAATCTGAAGTACATTTTTAACTTCGTTTACCCTGTCAGAAAAAATAAGACTTATGGGGGGAAAGAGCAAGATGGCGGCTGAGTAACAGCTTCCTTGCATCTGGGCACCATGAGTCTGGGGAGATAGGTCTCCAGGCATCTCTGGTTGGTGGGATCTGCCTATAAACATCCCTGTGAGGATACAGGGAGTCATCAAGAGACTTCTGGACCCCAAGAGGAGGACAAAAACAGTGGAAAACTGGAAAGTGGTCATGTGTGTTCAATCGGTCTAAACCCGCCAGCAACTAAAAACACAGTAGCAGTGAGACTGCAAACCAGAAAGGCCTTACCTGTGAACTATTTTGGTGACTTTGGACTCAACACTCATTTGAACTGCCTTGGGGAGAGCTTGAGTGGGAGTGTGGAGAACTTTGGCCATTGTCTGGGGCCCCAGTCTGAGGCGCTGAGCCAGAAAGAGCTAATAGTGTTTGGCTGTGGGCCACAGGGAGCCATTGAGAGAGAACTACCCTGGCAAGCTCTGCCCTCAGAGTCGCAGAGTAAGAATCTGGAAGGAGCTGGTAACCTAGTGACTGAGTAGCCTAAAGGTGGGGACGAAGCTGCCTTACAGCCCTAACCCTCAGCGGCAGAGTGATGACTGGTTTTGACACACTGGGTAAGTGGATAGCCACTTCAGCAGTGATTCCAGCAACAAGCACTTTCCTGGGAAAGCTTCTGGTAAGCAAGTTTACAAGTTTAAAGTGCCTTTTAAGAGGACTAAAGAGAGATTTACGGTGTCTACCCGGTGGGGTTTGAGAAACTAGCGGAGGCCTCCAGTTGTATCAGGACTGTGATTAACATCTCATACCCCAGAAGATCACGTGTTGCCCAGACAATATTCAACAATATATATGCTGCTTTGTTTTTGGTTGTGTGGTTTTTTGTTGTTGTTGTTGTTGTTTGGTTGTTGTTTTTTGTTTATTTTGATGTTGTTGATGTTGTTTTGTTTTTCAATTTCAACCTTTCTTGTACAGATATTTTTTCTTTCTCAATTTTTCTAGTTTAATTACAATTTCCCATTGCTGCCTTTTTCAATAACTAGAACTTCATTTTTGCTAGTGTTTCTACACCTATTATTTGTTTTTTCACCTAATTTTATCCCATAAAGTTCTCTGTTTGCTTGTTTTGGTTTGATTTATAGCATTTTTGTCTTTCCTGTCTACTTGGTGGACGTGGGGTACTGTGTCTGATCAGGTTAGCAAAGAGCTGCTGACCTCAAGGGAACCACCCAACCAGGCACCCCCAGAAGGAGGGGGTTAAGGTTGTGTCAAAGCACCCTACTGTACACCTATATTTCTCTGTCTCCCTCTTTCTATGCCTCTCTTCTTTGTCAACATTCCTTTTTCCCACCCCCTCTCCTTTCTGTATTTTCTTTTTGCTCTTTCCTTCTTTCTTTCATCTCTTCTTGCTCTTCAACCTTCTCATTCTTCTGGTCCTGTACCAAAGGGACTCACCGAAACCTTAGTCCACAGGCACAGGAACTTAAAAAGCAAGAGGAAGTGAAAGGAAAATTAGGGCAAGGAAACAGATAAAAGAAATCACTCATGAGGAAGAATCAATAGAAAACTCCAAGCAACATGAAGAACAAGTCCAGAACAACCCAGCCAAGGGACCATGAGGTAGGTACTGCAGAGAATTCCACCTATAAAAAAAGTTAGAAATGGCAGTAAGGGAATTTAGAATACACATGATGAAAACAATGAAAGAAATGATGGAAATAATAAAGGAAACTGCTAGCAAAGTGGAAAATAACCAAAAGGAAATCCAAAAACAATCAAATAAGAGATGAACGATATGAAGAATATAGAAAGGATATAGCAGAACTGAAGAAACTGAAACAGTCAATCAGGGAACTTAAAGATGCAATGGAAAGTATCAGCAACAGGTTAGACCATGCAAAAGAAAGAATTTCAGAGGTACAAGACAAAGTTCTTGAGACAACTCAGATAGTAAAAAAGGCAGAAAAGAAGAGAGTGAAAGCAGAACGTTCACTATCAGAATTATGAGACTTTATGAAGCGTTCCAACATACGAGTTATAAGACTCCCAGAAGAGGAAGAAGAATGCCCCAGAGGAATGGAAGCCATACAAGAGAATATTATTTTTAAAAAAACAAAAAACTTCCCAAATATCACTAAAAATTCTGACACACTGCTTTCAGAGGGATATCAGACCCCAGGACACCTCAACTTTAACCAAGCTTCTCCAAGACATATTGTGATGAACCTGTCTAAAGTCAAGACAAAAGAAAAGATTCTGCAAGCTGCCAGGAGTAAGCGCCAGTTGACCTACAGGGGCAAATTCATCAGAGTGACTGCAGACTTCTCTAATGAAACTTTCCAACCAAAAAGACAATGGTCATCTACCTTTAATCTACTTAAACAGAACAATCTCCAGCCTAGAATTCTGTACCCTGCTAAGCTAAGCTTTAAAATTGATGGAGAAATCAAATCATTTATGGATATACCAACATTGAGGAAATTCGCCACAACAAGACCAGCTCTACAGGAAATACTTCAACCTGTTCTACACACTGACCATCACAATGGATAAACAGGAAAGTAAGAACACAGAAATTAAAGGACAGAACCTAACCTCCACACTGATGCAAAAGATAAAACTAAGCAATGGACTCTCACAAAGTAAGACAAATAGAATACTACCACACTTATCAATTATCTCAATAAATGTTAATGGCTTAAATTCCCCACTGAAGAGACATAGATTGGCTGACTGGATTAAAAAACACAAGCCATCCATTTGCTGTCTGCAAGAAACACACCTGGCTTCAAAAGACAAATTAAAACTCCAAGTCAAGGATTAGAAGACAAATTTTCAGGCAAATGGAATTCAGAAGAAAAAAGGAGTTGCAATCTTATTTTCAGATACATGTGGATTTAAAGCAACTACAGTCAAAAAAGACAAAGATGTTCACTTTATATTGGTCATGGGGAAAATACAACAAGAAGATGTTTCAATTCTAAATATTTATGCACTCAATTTAAATGCTCCCAGATTCTTGAAACAGACCTTACTAAGTCTGAGCAATATGATATCCGATAATATCATAATAACAGGGGACTTTAACACTCCTCTTACACAGCTGGACAGATCCTCTAAACAGAAATTAAACAAAGATATAAGAGATTTAAATGAGACCCTAGAACAACTGTGCTTGATAGACACATATAGAACACTCCATCCCAAAGATAAAGAATATACATTCTTCTCATCACCACATGGAACATTCTCCAAAATTGACCATATCCTGGGACACAAAACAAATATCAACAGAATCCAAAGAATTGAATTTTTACCTTGTATCTTCACAGACCATAAGGCACTAAAGGTGGAACTCAACTCTAACAAAAATGCTCGACCCCGCACAAAGGCATGGAAATTAAACAATTTGTTGAATAACAGATGGGTGCAGGAAGAAATAAAATAGAAAATCATTAACTTCCTTGAGCATAACACAATGGAGATACAAGATACCAAAACCTGTGGAATACTGCAAAAGCAGTTTTGAGAGGAAAATTTATCGCTTTAGATGCCTACATTCGAAAAACAGAAAGAGCATGGATCAACAAACTCACCAGACATCTTATGGAATTGGAAAAAGAAGAACAATCTAAGACTAAACCCAGTAGAAGAAAAAAAAGAATCATTCAGAAAATTAATGAAACAAGGAGTTGGTTTTTTGAAAAAATAAAGAAAATATATAAACCATTGGCCAGAGTAATGAGAAGTAGAAAAGTAAAATCTCTAGTAACCTCAATAACAAACGATAAGAGGAAATAACAACTGATCCCACAGAGATACAAGAGATCATCTCTGAATACTATCAGAAACTCTATGCCCAGAAATTTGACAATGTGAAGGAAATGGATCAATATTTGGAATCACACCCTCTCCCTAGACTTAGCCAGGAAGAAATAGAGCTCCTGA
>CAUYPK010039190.1:0-24929 GCA_963574355.1 Loris lydekkerianus | reverse complement strand
AAAAGCCTATCTCTGTGAGTAACCCAGGGGGGTCCAGATTTCTTAAGCCTCTGGAAGAAAAGTAAGTCATTTTAAACTCACACTGAATTTACTTTGTGTGCTTGATGTAGGATATGTTTATTTTTAAATATTATCCTACATCTGATATGGCTTGGAATAACTTTAACAGAAGGGGTATCCTGTTAAATCCTTCAAATATAAAAGTAATTGCTCTGTATGGTAAATAGTCTTCAAAGTGGCTCCCAGTAATCCTTGTCTCCTGGTACTTAAATCCTCCTATAGTCCCCTCTCACATTGAGTTGGGATGACCTGTGTGCCAAGAAGATAATGTGGAAATGATGGTGTGTGACTTCCTAGGTCATAAAGACATTGTAGCTTTCATCTTGCTATCTCTTTGTTCACTTACCTTGGGGCAAGTTATCTGTCTTGCCATGAAGAACCTCAAGTATCCTAATGGAGATGTCTACATGGCAAGGAAATGAGGCCTCCTGCCACTAGTCATTTTAGTAAGCCACCTTTCAGACCTGGTCAAACTTTCAGAATGACTGAAGCTCTGGCTGAAATCTTGGTTGCAAACTTATGAGAAATCCTAAGCTAGCTAACACCATCCAGCTAAGCCACTTCTAAATTCAGTCTTATAGAAATTACATGTAGGACTGAATTTAGAAGTGTTTATTTTTGTTTTAAGTTAAGTTTTGGAGTAATTTGTTATGACCAATAAATAATTATGCAATAAGAATAAATATTTAATTAATGTCCATAAAATTTAACATTATAACAAAATTGCTTTGCAGTTATATATATTGAAGCTCTAATCAGTAGTAAAAAAGTATATGACTTACTATATCCATGCCAATATAAGGTAGTATTTTAAATTTTTCTTTTCAACTTTATAAGCAAAAGTGATATCTTGATGTAGTTTTAAATTTTGTCAGTAGGGTATACTTTTTCATATTTTTAATTTATTTTACAAGATTTTTAATACAAACTATTTATATTTTATTCTCACTTCTGTAAATTTTCTTGCAAGATGACAGATTTCCTTTTCCTCTTTAGTTTTTCTCACTTCTGCTATGTCTTTCTGTAGATGTTTCCCCCTTCCACCTGGCAGCTATAAGCTGAACAATACCAGAGACTCACTTGGAATTGCATTTTCTAAGTGGAAGGAAAATACTGCCCCTCCCTAGTACACCCTTCTCCTGAGCAGTATCTCATTTCAGTGGTTATGGTAAACTTTGACCACTCGAGGCTCCCTGAGTATTTCTATAACAGAATCCATTTTTTCCTGGTGCTGAAATGTCTATTTCAAGGCTCTTTGTTTTGGCTCTCAGGCAAGTGGATCAGTCAGTGGTCTGTCACAACATTTCTCATCTTTTTAATCCCCACTTCCCTTTGATGTCATCAGCAGCTCTGGAAAGAAGCTTAGCCTGTTCCTTTGGCACTTTCCCTGTAAGTCTAGAGATGAAGCTCTGGCTCAGAGAGAGACTAAATTTAATTTCTCACTCATCCCAGCTCTCCCACTTATTGTCTAAGCCAATCAATAAAACTTTCTTGGCCCAGGTTTCTTTGGCTAATTTTAATATGGGGTAAAATAGCAGCTATAATTAGATAACATAACAAAAGTAGGCTCATAAAAATCCTGCCTTACTGTGAGTTCTTAATAAGATTTGTGCCTTTTGCCTATTTCTGTTATTCCATGGTTGGACTTAGCCCATTAGAACAGAATATAACCTTCTCGTCATTACTCCTGCTTAGTAGCAAAGATACTACAGATGATTAATTGTGTTCTCTGCCACGACTTCTAAGAATTTCTTCCGTATGTTCTGTCTCCTTGTGGTGTCTGAGGGCCCTGGATCATATTTCCTTTCCTGTCCAAGTTTACTTCCCTTCAGATGGAGAAGGATAACATGTGCTATAGGAGATTCATCCTATAGGGCATAGGTCCTTTTGGGATAGGATGGGCTGGCTGTGAAAGGAATTCCACCATCTCTAGATGTTTGGATTTGAAATCTGATTGGTCTGAAAGCTGCTAATGACTCAAAAGACCTGAGAGGACTTTGTTTAGTGCCTTGGATCCCTCTTACTACACTGAAAAAATTATAGTCTCTAAGGGTCTAGTACCAAGTTCCAAATCCGTGCGGAAAGATCCTTCCAAACTCAGAGTAAAATGGAGATGGGGAATCGTTTTATTTTCTGGTTGAAAAGGGGTGGCTAAAAAAAAATAGAGACACAGACACCTGGAACTGAATAGAAAATCATGAGATGAAGCTAACATCTTACAGCCACCTAATCTTTGATAAATCAAACAAGAACATACACTGGGGAAAAGAATCCCTATTCAGTAAATGGTGCTGGGAGAACTGGATAACCACATGTAAAAGACTGAAAATGGACCTGCACCTTTCGCCAGTCACTAAAATCGATTCAAGATGGATAAAAGACCTAAATCTGGCTTGGTGCCTGTAGTATAGTGGTTGCAGCGCTAGCCACATACCCTGAGGCTGACGGGTTCAAACCCAGGCAGGGTCTGCTAAACAACAATGACAACTGCAACAAAAAATAGCTGGCAGGTGCCTGTAGTCCCAGCTACTTGGGAGTCTGAGGCAAGAGAATCTCTTAAACCCAGGAGTTTGAGGTTGCTGTAAGCTGTGATGCCACGGCACTCTCCTGAGGGTGACATAGTGAGACACTGTCTCAAAAAAAAAAAAAACAAAAAAAACCTAAATCTAAGACATGAAACAATAAAAATCCTTGAAGAAAGTGGGGGAAAAATACTTGAAGGTATCGGCTTGGGAAAAGACTTTATAAGGAAGAGTTCAGTTGCAATTGCAATAGCAGGAAAATAAACAAATAGGACTTTATTAAACTGAATAGCTTCTGTATAGCTAAGGAGACAACAACCAAAGCAAACAGACAGTGATCAGAATGGGAAAGGATATTTGCATATTATGAATCAGATAAAATATTGATAACTAGGATCTACAGAAAACTCAAATTACATAACATAAAAAGAGCCAACAATCCCTTTTATCAATAAGTAAGAGAGATGAATAGAACCTTCTCTAAAGAAGACAGATGAATGGCTAACAAACATGAAAAAATGCTCACCATCCCTCATCATCAGAGAAATGCAAATCAAAACCACCCTGAGATATCACCTAACCCCAGTGAGAATGGTCTCAAAGCTGCAGATGCTGGCATGGGTGTGGAGAGAAGGGAACACTTTTACATTGCTGGTGTAAACTAATACAACCTTTTTGGAAGAAGTATGAAGAAACCTCAAGAACTCAAACTATACCTCCCATTTGATCCTATAATCTCATTACTTGGCATCTATCCAGAAGGAAAAAAAAAAAAAAACACTTGCACTAGACTGTTTATCACAGCTCAGTTTACAATCGCCAAAATGTGGAAACAACCTAACTGCCCACCAACCCAGGAATGGATTAACAAGCTATGGTATATGTATGCCATGGAATATTATTCAGCCATTAAAAAAGATGGAGACTACACATCTTTTGTGTAGTCTAACCTGGATGGAGGTGGAACACATTCTTCTTAATAAAGCATCACAAGAATGGAGAAGCAAGAATCCAACGTACTCAATTTTTATATGAGGACAATTGATGACCTAGTATGGGTGGGGGAATGAGGAGTGGGGAGAGGAAAAGAGGGGGAGGGTCATGCAGCTTGACATATTTCTTGTGGGAGGAACACATTTATAAGAGAAACTTTGCCTGACAAATGTAATTAGTGTAACCTGGATCTTTGTACCCTTAATGAATCCCCAACAATAAAAAAAAGAAAAGAAAAGAAAGAAAAGTGATGGCTAAGAGGGACAATTGAGTTACCCACTGAGTCTGATACTAGGTTTACCTAGAACCTTTCCTTGGCCAAACGTCACAAGAGAAGTAGGCAGGTCACCTGAAGGAGGAGCTGCAGCATCAGAGCTTAAAGAAGAACAGAGTGACTGTGGAGAAAAAGACTAATCTGTGATTAAAAGTGAAACATTGTTTGAGAAAAGAAGTAGGCTAAATGTATAGAGCACTTATTGTGAAGTGTTTCCTTGTGAGGGGCCCTTGAAAAACAATAGGTTTTTATTAAAACTGTATGAAATCATTATTCCCTATCTATAACCCTATGTTACCCTTTAGAGTTATCTTCCCAAATGAAGCACAGCAAAACTTAATAAAGAAGCCTTTTTTTGTTTTCAAACTACTTTAGAGTCAAAAGCCCAAAAGAATAAATTGAAGGGATAGAAAAGAAAAATAAAAAAGCAACTCAGATAATTCAGATATGCATATGGTTAATTATGCTTTTTCTAACTATAATTTCAATCGGGATAAAAACAAGGTAATGTGTGGAGAAAGAGAAGGTAGGTATTACAGAAAGACTTATCCCATAAGCTACTAACTAAAATCAATCTGACCTTGATCTCTTTGGCCTGGAGAGATTGAAGAGTCTAGGGAAAGGACTGTTGGGTCCCAAATTCAGAAAGGTAGAAAATACTAGCAACTTAACACTACTCATTCATTTGTTTACTCATTCACCATTTGATAAATATAAACAACTAACTAGAATTTCCTGGGAAAATAACTAATAGTCTGGTTGGGAAGATAAGATTAAGGAAAACAATACAGGCAAAACTTAGAGCAAAAGAGAAAGCTCATCATTTGAATTTGGAGAGAGTTATGTGGGAAATTTGATGAACTGAAAAATGTTGGATGACTCCAAGCTTTTCCATTAAGGTAGAGTGAAAGGAGAAGACATGGGGGTTAAAAGAGAATAACTTCAGTTAGAAATGTGTCAGAGAGGAAGGTTTAAGTTGAACAGCACATAGCCAGGCATTGTGGTGGGTGCCTGTAGTTTCAGCTACTAGGGAGGCTGATGCAAGAGAATCGCTTGAGCCCACAAGTCTGAGGTTGCTGAGAGCTATGATGCCACAGCACTCTACCGAGGATGACAAAGTGAGACTCCATCTCATTAAAAAAAGAAAAATAAATAAAATAAGAAATAAAATAAAATAAATTGAATAGCACATATCCATGTTGAAGTTTGATTTGAGATAAATTGAGATAAGTTTGGCTCTTAGATAACATTAAGTAGGCAACTGTGCCCTTGATACGCTGTGGGGAAAAGGCTAGGTCAGGAGAGGGTATGTCTCAATGTCACTCTTGTCAACTGGGTATAGGAAATTTTTGTCCTGAGAATTTTACTGGGGTATGTCAGATTGGCACTTTGTTGGTCTCTCAAAATTAATATGTATAAAACTATATCTTGATCTTCTTTCCCAGCTCAGTGAATGGAAACTGTACCCTTCCATATACTCAGATCAAAAACCCTGGAGTCATTCCCAACTCCTCTCCTTCCCTCATCTTTGCAATAAACTGAGACTCCAATAAGTTTCATTTTTTTAATACTACCTTCCAGCAAATAGCCTGTTCTAAGCTTCCATAGCCTCTGCCTGTATGACTGACATGATCTCCAAGTGGTCTGTTGGCTGCCACTCCTGCCCTCCCACAGTCTAGTCTCAACATTGTAGCTAGAGTGATCCAGATAGAGCAGAAGTTAGGCCAGGTCATGCCTTTGCTCCAAACTCTCCATCTCACCTACAGTTAAAGTCAAAATCAGTAAAATGTACCATGAAGCTGTCTCTAATTTAGATCCTTCTATCTCCCCAACCTGATGTCCTCCCTCCATCCACTCTGCTCCTGACACACCAACTTCCTAATTATTCCTCAAACACGCTGAGTAGCTGCTCAAGGAGGACACCTGCTGGTTCCTCTGCCTAGAACAGTCTTTCTTTAGATACTCAACATGGCTCGTTTTTTGTTTCTTTTGAGTTTCTGCCCAAATGGCACTGATTGGTGAAGCCCTTCTAGACCACATTTATATAACTTAGCAACCCCCTACTTCTCAGGCACCCTCTGCACTCTTTATTTGCTTCTTAGACTTTACATATATATTAGATTCTCCTTTCTAAAATGAGGGACAAGTTTGATTTTGGTTTGTTCCCTATTGCATTTTCAGGGCTTGGAATAGTGTCTGGAACACACTGGGCACTTAATAAGTGTTTCTTGCAAGATTGCCTATGTTTTAAGCAGCAACAGAGGCCCATGAATAAAGAGGGCATAACACTAAAGAGGGGAAAACGGACAAGACAGAAGATGGAGTTTAACAGAAGGCATTGTCTTAAGGAGGAAAGAGAATTAGAAAGAGGACTTAGAAGGGAATAGAACAGAGAAGCTGAGGTCAGCAAAATCTACCTGCCTTATAAGACTACCAGTGCTTGACCTATGGCTGGGTCACATGAGAACATGTAAGGGCCCCAAGGTGCTTATGAGTCAGGGTTAATATTTGGGGCTTTGTTTATTTCATCTCCTTCCACTACCCTTTGACTGAAGTGAGAATTTTCTTCACAAGCCAGACACAAACGACAGACAGTGTAGCCAGAAGGTTGGATGGCAGTGGATTGGCAGTCTCCACCTAGAGTCTCAGCTCCAACAGAGTCCGTAAGGTCCACTCTGGAACACCAGTCTGTCCTTTTTCATCTTTAGGGGGAGTACCATGTGTAGGATTGTTGCTGCAGTGCAAAGTCTTCCCTGGTACAGCAAGATGATGGATTGTTTTTTCCTATTTGTTTTCCCTTCTGTAATAATTCTTTTACCTTTGTAGGGCCACGCCACTGGTTTGCTATACTACTGTTCCCAAGTTCAGGCAGAACATCTGTAACATTTGAAGGGAGAACCCAGGACCGTGGCTCACGCTCTGTAGTATCCTGGGACCTTAGCATTCTCCTGGGCAAGGAAGCCTTCATCCGCTTTAAATCCTCAATCCTGGACCAATATTTTGTATAGGATTGGAGGACACCAGGTGATGAAAGCTGGGAAGGAAAAGAGAAACAAAGGCAAAAGGAGGCAGAAGAAAGTGGTCTAGGCAGAGCAGGGCATTCGTTACAACCTTGCTTTCCTCCTTTTCTTTCCCATTGCCAGTTGACACTTAGAAAAGCGACTATTCACAGACTTGGAATTCTCAACCTCTTTGCTCTGTTCGCCCCCTTCTGGTGGGAGTGTTAATAAACAGTGATAATCCAGAAATCGCATGATTGGTTGTAGGCAACTGAGCATCTTTTGTACTTACAAAGGCTTTGCTTTTATTCCTAATTTTGAAGTAATGGAAATTACACAAGAAATGTATAGACTCAAATTATTTCAAATCATCACTTGTTACTATTTTATTGATATCACAAAAGCGCTTTGATTACTAATTTGAATTAAGAGCTGTACTATTTTTTCAAACGCTAACCGTTTTTCCTCTGAAAATTTCATTTTCTACTTATGAATTATTTTTCTGATTCTCACAGCCTGATAAAGCCTTCATTAAATCCTTTTTGTTACGTGGATTCATGTGTGATATCAAGCTAAATTGCTTGCTAAATCTGTGTTCTATTATAACATGGTACTGTATATTTTGATACTATTTTTTTTAAGTGAAGTCTCCTAATTTTAACTTTTTTATTTTTTTAGATTTAGAGAGTAGAAGTACAGTTTTGTTACATGGTGGTGAAGTGTGCTCATCACCTGAATACTATACATTGTGCCCAATAGGTTAATTTCCCTCCCTCACACCCCTTCCATCCTCCCACCTTTGGAGTCTCCCATGTCTGTTTTTCTACTCTGTACAATGATGCATACATATAGCCTATCTTCCACTTATAAGTGAGAATATGCAATATTTCATTTTCTGTTCCTAAGTTATAAACTTAGGATAATGGCCTTCAGTTCTATCCAATTTGCTACAAAAGACGTCCTTTTTAATGGCTGAGTGTCACATTTCTCTATCCACTCATCAATTGATGGACATATGTTGGTTCCATAACTTTGCTATTGTGAATAGTGCTACAGCAAATATACGAGTGTAGATATCTTTTTAATATAATGCCTTCTTTTCATTTGAGTGGGTACCCAGTAGCAGGACTGCGGAAATTCTCCATACTGTTTTCCATGGAGATTGTGCTTATTTACATTCCCACCAACAATATATAAGCGTTCCCTTTTCATTGCGTCTGCACCATCTATTGTTTTATGACTTTAATAATGTTCATTCTGTTCATTCCCCTGTGGTTTTAATTTGCATTTCTCGGATGATTAGTGATGCTAAGCATGTTTTCATATGTACATTGACTATTTTTATATCTTCTTTGGAAAAATGTCTATTCATGTCATTTGCCCTTTTCAAAGAGGTTGTTTTGTTCTGTTTTGTTTTGAGTTGTTTGGATTCCTTATAGATTCTGGATATTATTACTTTGTCAAATGCATACTTTCAGAATATTTTCTTCCATTCTTTAGGTTGTCTATTTACTCTGTTGATTATTTCTTTTTCTGGGCAGAAGATTTTTAGTTTAAGTCCAATTTGTTTATTTTTGTTTTATTGCATTTGTTTTTGGGATCTTAGTCATAAATTCTTTGTCTAGGCCAGTAACAGAAGAACTTCTCTAGAGGGTTTTTTCTATAATTTTACAGGTTTTAGGTCTTACCCTTAAGAGGATTTCTTCTACACTTTTACAGATTTTAGGTCTTACACTTAAGTCTTTAATCTGTCTTGAGTTAATTTTTATAAATGGTGAGAAATAGGGGTCCAGTTTCATTCTTCTTCATATAGCTATCCAATTTTCCTAATACCATCTTTCCCCATTGTATGCTTTTGTCTGCTTTGTCAAGGATCAGTTGGTTGTAGATATATGTGTTTATTTCTGGGTTCTCTGTTCTGTTCTGTTTAACTATGTGTCTACTTATGTGCAAGGTCTGGTCCAGATCACGAAGGCTCCAGGAGTCACTGAGGACAGATCCTATCTGGGACACAATAGTCCCTGGTCCCACTGCTGACCACACATAAGTGATGCTCTGTCCTCCTTCCTCCACAGGACACCTCAAGATGGCATTACAGGTCCTGTTCTCATAGGTGAAGGACTCTACTTCAACTTGAGGCCTTGGCAGCTGCTCTGGTTGAAACAATAGTTTTTAAAGATCTAAAGAGCAATAAAGGGCCTTTCTAGGCCATCCCATGAAAAAGGATGCAGGTGTTCAAGGAGAGAGAATATAGCAAAAGTGCACCCCTTCAGAGAAAAGATCCCTGACTCATTCATGCCCAGCTCCTGTGGGGCTGCATGGAGTAAGGGGCAAGTTATGTGATTTGCAACTAGCTCCCAAAATAGCCAGGACCTGCCAGACTTAGAAAGACAAAAAAAGGAAAAAAACAAATATCTACCTAGAAAAAATTCTGGACTAATCAAAAGAGTAAAATTGGGAGACAAGTTTATCGAGGATCATCTAGCCCCCCAGACTTAGTGGGTGGCTATACTCCCCTGATCACAGGGACCTGGGCCCCTAAGCCCTTACTCACGGAAGATCCTCAGAGTATAATCTAAAAACTTCGTAGAGGTCTCTATGGAGATCTGGGCTCTGTAAGATCCTGTGTCTGCCATTGTCAGGTTGCTGAGCTGCAAGGAGCAGCACCCAGTGAAGCTCAGCTGCTCTCTTAGTCAGGGGTCCTCAAATTTTTTAAATAGGGGGCTAGTTCACTGTCCCTCAGACCATTGGAGAGCCGGACTATAGTTTAAAAAAAACAAACAAACTATGAACAAATTCCTATGCATACTACACATATCTTATTCTGTATAGGCAGATTACCAGTTTGGAGCCCCCATGTGATAACACTGAGCACTGACCATTTCCATTAACACTGACCACTCACCATTTGTGATAACACTGACTGCTGAAAATTTGCATTAATACCAAGTGCTAACAATTTGTATTAACACTGAGCACTTACAATTATCATAACCACTGAGCACTGACTATTTGCATCACCTCTGAGCACTGACAATTTGCACTGAGCGCTGACTATTTGCATTATCACTATGATGCAACCCCCCCCTAGAAACTACCCCCAACCAACTAACCAACTTAAAGAAAAAGGCTCTCCTAACTTCAAAAACAAGGCTCTTCTAACTTCAAAAAAAGGTGCACAATAAAAAAAAAAAAAGACCTCCTAACTTCAGGGAAAAAAGGCCCCCCTTAACTACAAAAAAAAAAAACAAAAAAAAAAACCTCCTAACTTCAAAAAAAAAATAATAATAATCCTAACTTGTTCTTACCTCGGTCCTTAGGCAGCAGCAGGCTCTGCACAGGCAACCTGATGACTCCTCCAATACACCAGAGACTGAGATGAGGAGTCGAGAGACAGAGAGAAGGAGGGACGGGGAGAGACAGAGAAGGAACAGAGTCGGAGAGTAGGAAGGGAATTGGAGAGTGTGCAGCACATTCCACACGTGCACAATGGCAAGGGACAAGTCAGCTACTAAGCAGGAAAGGCAGCTGTGGCAAAAACACCCGGTGGGCCAGATAAATGTCCTCGGCAGGCCGCATGTGGCCCACGGGCCATAGTTTGAGGAACCCTGCTCTTAGTTTTGGGTTGGTCACCTGGGGTTTTGAACTTTGGGCTTCACTTAGACTTATGAAGGTGATAGATGATACATTGTAAACCCAGGTGATGGACATGGCTTTCTCTCCTGTAGAAAATGCCAGGGGAAGAGTTACTGACTCCCCAGAACCCCATTCATCATCAACGGGGTTGAGCTGTCCTGTGAAATTACACTCCCTGTAAACACAGAAGGAAAAGGCTTTAAAACCATCCGGGAAAACCTCTTCCCCAGTTCTCCCAATCAGTCCTGGCTCCCCTATTGTTGGTGCCCACAAGAATATTGGACATAAATAGACATTAGCCGTGGTGCTCTGGCTGGAGCTTGACGAGGGAAATGCTTAAACTCTCCTTCCTGCTGGAAATCCCAGGGATCCCTCGAGGGATTCTTCCTGCTAGGATCATTCTTCCTCGTCTCAGTGTCTGGGTTCCCCTAAGGGCCTTGGGAGACAAGAATGGAAAGTACTGGGGAATTCAGACACCAGCCCTGCTCTGCCTGGCCCCTTTCTTCCCTCAGCCCTAGATTTCACCTCCCATGACTTCCTATTTTTAGAAATGCTTCCCCCTCCTGAACTGTAATTCCAAGATCACTGCAGTTACAGTGTCTCATGGTATCTGATTATTAAGATTCTAGATTACAAGACTCCTGCTTCTAAGTCCCAATCCTGCCTCCATTTAGACATGTAGCTTTCAGAAAGCCTGTTGATTTCTCCAATCTTCTCTTCCTTTTTAAAATAAGGGAGATAAAATGCAAAGCCTTTCAGATTCCTTCCAACTCTGGCATTCACATTGTTATTATTCTATGTGCCTTAGGTGTTTCTCTTTTCCCCTTCCTCCTTCCCCATCCTTCACTCTCTAGTTAGTCTTTCTGTCTCATGTCCTAAAGTCTCCAAACCTCTTCTTTTTTCCTGGTCCTCTACTCTCCCTAAGATGGAGTCCTCAATTCTGCCCATATGGACACCCTACCCCTTGGGAGTTCAAGCTACTGAGGAGGAGCTCCTGACTCACATTCCTGTGACGGGAGAAGCAGCAGGAGGAGGAGAAGCTGAGTGGGAGACCCCCTGTTGGCCGGATGGACCTGGTTTATGTTGAAGATCATGCAGAATTAAGAAGAAGGTGGAAGAGGGTAGCAAGTCCTGATCTGGCGCATGTTAGTTTCCTATTCTAATCACACTTGCTAACCACTTCCTTTATTAGTGCTTTCTTTCTTGTCTGTGAGAAGCCAGGAGAATACAGGGTGGCCATAAATTTCATTGTATTTGTAACACTTAAATTGGACAGCAACTTTATGGCCACCCTGTATGAAACATCTGTGTATCTGCCACTCAGTTTTTTGTTTGTTTGCTTTTTTGTTTTTAGAGACAGAGTCTCACTTTGTCACCCTCGGAAGAGTGTCGTAGCATCACAGCTCACAGCAACCTCCAGCTCTTGGGCTTAGGCGATTCTCTTGCCTTAGCCTCCCGAGTAGCTGGGACTACAGACACCTGCCACAATGCCCGGCTATTTTTTGTTGCAGTTTGGCTGGGGCCAGGTTTGAACCCACTACCCTTGGAATATGGGGCTGGTGCCCTACTCACTGAGCCACAGGCACTGCCCAACTACTCAGTTTTTTTTAATTGACTCAAAAATTGTCCATATTTATCAGGTACAGTGTGATATTTTGATACATGTATGCAATGTGTTATTTTCTTTTTTTAATAACTTCCCTTTAAAAAGTTAGTGAGAATAAAGAGTACAGAATGTGGTTAAAGGCATTTTACATTGCTATCAAATACAGTCATTTACTTGAATAAAAAGTGCTTTCTTTATAAACATGGTTCCTGCCATTGGGAGCTCCAACTTTGATAGGACACTTTCCATTACAAAAATAACTATGGAAAAAATATGCCTGTAGAAGGAAAACAGTGTAAATTTACAGGCAATTTAAACTTCTTTTGGCCTTTATACCAACTTTTATGTTAAAAAAATAATTTTGGCTGGGCAGCTATCTCACTAGCAAACTATATGGCTTTTATGAGATTGGTAAATCTTGATCAAGTATTGCGGTGTTTTGTTTTGTTTTTTTAGACAGAGTCTCACTTTGTCACTCTTGGTAGAGTGCCATGGCATCACCTCAAACTATTAAGCTTAAGCAATTCTCTTGCCTCAGCCTCTCAAGTAGCTGGGACTACAGGCCCCGCCACAACGCCTGGCTATGTTTTGAGTCTCACTCTGGCTCAGGCTGGTTTTGAACCTGTGAGCTGAGGCAATCCACCCTCCTGGACCTCCAGAGTGGTAGGATTACAGGTGCTAGGAGCCACCATGCCCGGCCCAAGTATTGCATTTTTAAAGCACAAAACCACTGGCTACTGATATCTTCCTGTACATTCATTAATTATTTTCTTCTAATTCAAACAGCAGCAGAAGAATCCTGGTGTGTGTGTGTATGCACATGTACACAGTCCATTACCAAAGAAAGCATGACAAACTACCTTAAAAGAAGCAGAAGCCCAAACAGATAATAATCTACCTGCTCTTTTACAAAGGTAGAATAAAAATGGTTGCATTTTCTCAGGTAGAAGGCAAAAGTGTATCATTTCTCTATCTCTGCTGAACTTATTTATTTTCTTCGGGTTTTCACAAAAATCGCAGGCAATTCAGTACGCAGAGTTTGACTGGATACTTTTTAATCAGGATAGAAGTCTTGATGCAGTTCATAAAAACCTAATTTTAAAAAAGGCATCAAAAACCACATTTGAAAAAAAAACCTGTCCACATACAAAGAATGAAGCGTTTGTAAGTTCCCAGTTTGTATTCTAATAAGAGTACTGAACAGTTTAATATTGGCAGCCTGTGAATGTGTACCATGTGTCTTCTACATTCTCCGTGCTGTAAGTCTGGAGGCTGGATGGTGGGGGGTGGGAGGTAGCATTCTGTCATGTGCTTTTTTTTTTAATTGGCCCTGACAGTTGCCTCAGCTTCTGTACTTAAAGACATAAATAGTTCAGATATATTAAGATACTACTTTAGAATAACTTAATATGGTTTAAAAAAGATTCTGATATAGTCATTTAGCTTTTTTTCAATTTAAATCCCCCCTTACCTTATAGCATAAAATACACCCTGAATGGTTTACAAAGTCAAATCAAAAGAATGAAACCATTGTGTGCTGCTATTTCCAAATAAGTGATGGGAATTCAGTAGAAGCTCCTACTTGGTTTGCTGCAATACTGCACTTTTTAAACAAGTGTAGTACAAGACCTCAGCAACAAAATTCCTCCAACACTGTTGGCACTGGTGACCTCATCCTCAAGCTTTAACCTCACACTATCTAGTATCTCCTGGCCAATTTGAGCATGAGATTCATGTCTGGCCCAGGACATCTGGATATGACAATAGAATTTATCACTTGAGGCTAGATTCATAAAATATCACCAGTATCATGTAACAAAAATCAGTGTGAACTAACTTGTGATGGGGTGGGCAGAGGTTATTACGAGAATAAAGAGCTAAAGGGCAAGAGCATAGTGAGGGCTCAAAAAGCACTGAATCCAGGAAATGAAAACCAAGGGGAAACCAGGTAGCACCGTCTCTTTACTCCATACTCTTTACTCCATAAACTGTCTGGTTTATTCTTCTCATTCTGGATCAGCTCTCTCTCCACCTCCTTACTAGGAGAATATGGTCACCAATACATAGCTGTTACAGGCTAGGCACACCAAAAGAGTCATCACCATTCTCTCTCTGTCTGTCTTTCCATTCATTTCATCATTTTCTACCAATCCCAAATTCCTGGAGAAGGAACTCTGGTTAGGGAAGCAAGGTCTTGTGCAAACTTGCCCATCTCTTCCCTACTTCCCAAAATTTGAGAAATAATGGGTAATCTAGGAAAGTAGATAGCCATTCTCAACAGCTAACAAGATAAGAAAATAGTCTTAAAAAAATAGGATTGTTTTAAGAAATGTTCAAATTTCTTGAGATAATTGTCCATGAGCTCCCAAAATACCTACAACCCAGATTAAATAATAACCACTATTTTTGCCATAATTAGTTTATTTATAGATTTTTCTCTTTCTTTCTTTCTTTCTTTCTTTCTTTCTTTCTTTCTTTCTTTCTTTCTTTCTTTCTTTCTTTCTCTTCCCTTCCCTTCCCTTCCCTTCCCTTCCCTTCCCTTCCCTTCCCTTCCCTTCTCTCATTCTCTCTTTCTTGCTTTGTTTCTTTGTTTCTTTCTTTTCTTTCTCTCCTTCTCCCTCACTCCTCCTTCAATATTTGAAGCAAATCCCAGATATTATACCATCATCCCTATATATTTTAATATGTTTTAAAATATTTTCTTATAAAATGTTTATGCCATTATCACATTAAAAGAGTGAAAAATAATTCATTGCTATTATGAAATACCCAGTCCATATTCAAAGTTGCCTCAATAGTAGAAAACATTTTGTAGTTGGTTTTGTTTTAATTGGGAGCCAAACAAGATCCTTATGCTGCATTTGGTTATTGAACCTCAAGAATATCTTCTAATATAGAGAAGTCAGTCTACTTTATCCCCTCCTCTTCCTTTTTTCTTTTGTTTTTGAGGGAGGTTTCTCTCATTGTCCTTTATTCTGTCTCTTTCTTGTTTAAGTATTGTTAAAAATGCATGAATTTTTATATGTGTATATTTAATGCATTTTAACCAACTGCAACCATCATTAGTTTGACGCTTAACATTTATCATCTTTGGTCAATGGCCAGGAGCCCTGTATGGCTCCTGTGTTCTTTTCACATGCCCACATGGGTATTTTAAAATTTCTTTGAATTCTTGCATGAGAAGTGTTTCAGGCTCATTTTGTTGAGTACCTGCTACAGGTGGAAATTAGCCATTCTTCAAAAATGTTTGATTTTTTAATGAGGGAATGGTACCAGAGGTCATAATTTTATTTTTAAGCATACACATTGATACTGGGTTGCATGGCTTCCAAGTCTTTTTAGGGGACAGAGCTGTAAAATCCATATTAAAAAAATAGAACACATCTTTGTGATTGTGAATTACGCCTCTATCGGGGGCTGAAGTACTATATCATTGTGGGTTTGATTTTCATTTTCCTAACCATTAGTGATGAGCATATTCTAATGTGTGTGTTAGCCACTTATATATCTTCATTGGAGAAATATATATTTAAGTTCTTTGCCCATTTTTTAAAAAAGGAACTTAAGTTTGCATGTATTTTTTCCATTTTCATTTAACAACTTTGATTTTACATGTATGTCTTTTGCTTATAAGAGAAAGTCTTTATACCTGCCAGTACTTATGTTAAAAACATCTTTGTTTTATCCTGGAAAAAATAAACATATCATTTTAAAATAATAATACCAGAATTATTTATAGCAATAATAAACACTGAATGAATATAAGATTTCTTTGCAAATATGTTCATCCTTAGAATATCCTCCACTTAGGATGTACAATTAAAATATAGTAGGACCTCATAGTTGACCACCTCCCTACACTGACCCCTCCTTAAATTTACTTAATTTTCATAGACCAGACATGCACCACATGTACATATAAGTACAATAGGCCTAGCTTCTTATGTTGACCACCTCCATATGCTGACTGGTTTGTTACAGTCCCTTGGATGGTCAACTTGGAGAGGTTCTACTATACTGTAATAGGGTTGATTTTCTTGCCAGGAAACTAGCTTAAGTAGGAGAAGGCTGTCTATGGATCTACCTTATTACCCAGGCCATCTGACCCAACAAGATCGTGATATCTTATGGCCCAATGAAAGGGTAGATGGCAACCTTCTGTCAAGAGACAGCAAGTCTATGCCAGGAGTCCTGCGCCTCTGTGTCTGCTGAATAGCCTCATCCTCCACACATGTCAAACTTTATGTTGAATGTAGCAACAGCAGCCACAATTAAAGGAAAAATTGGGAAGGGGGTGGAGCAAAATGGCTGACTAGAAACTTGCAATGATTGTACTCCACATAAATACCTAATTCAACAACTATCCACGCAAGAAAACACCTCCAGAAGAACAAAAAATCAGGTAAGAGAGCATAACAACCTAGTTTTTCCTTTATATCAAGGAAACAGGCATGAGAGGACAGAAAAGAGTCTTATGTTGCCTACACTACCTCTCCTGCATGTCCTCGCAGTGCTGTGCCACCATACTAAGGGGAGAGAAAATCCATAGGCCCCAAAGAAAAAGAGTGACATGACTGTGGAGCTTTGCATTGAAACTCAGGGCCACTTTGGCAGAGGGGAACACAGCACAGGGCAGAATTCTTCCAGTGCTCCTGGAAGGAACATTTGACCACTCTGGCCATGGGGAAATTCTTGATTACAAAATCCAGCCAGCCTTAGCACTGGCTGACAAGAAGCAGTCTGCAGCCTGAACCAAATTTGTAAGGCAATAGGGCCACAAAGTCTACAATCCTTGGCAATTCCTGTGGCTCTGCTGGCTCAGAGCCAGTAAACTTGGGGTGCATGGGACACAGTGAGACACCAGCAGGGATAGCCCAGCCAGTGCCTATGTCACCCCTCCCCCAAACTGTAGGCAGTGTGGTTCAGGGCAGGTCTTCTTCCAACTTGGGGAAAGGAAAGGGAAGAGTTCAGAGGACTTTTTTTTGCAACTTGGGTACCACCTCAGTCCAGTAAAATAAAATTCCAAGCAGATTCCTGAAGTCCCTCATCCCAAGTGCTTAGTTCTTAGAAGGCATTTCTGGACTTATTCTTGGCCAGAAGAAAACATGCTGCCCTGAAGGGAAGGACCTGGCAGGTTTACCACCTGCTGACTAAAAAGCCCTTAGGCTTTGAATAAATATCAGAAGTACACGGGTTTTGGGTAAGACTGGGCTGGCTCAGGTGTGACCTGGTGCTGGTAACCAGGACAGAGTAACCCAACTCCTTCTCAAACTCTTCCCCCAGTTCCAGCAGCCCAGCACAGAGAATGAGGGGAAAGAGAAAAAGATTTTCCCTGGTAACACAGGAAATTCTCCCATCTCTGACTCAAGTCCACCAGGGAAGTACCACCAGGAGTCCACAAGATTCATAACATTACTGGGCTTAGGGCACCCCACTGCTAATGTGGCTGCGTTGAAGAAAGACTTGGATCACAACATTCAATTCCCTTTGGATATCTGGAAAGTCTCCTCAAGAAAGATGGGTTCAAGAAATTTCAGACTGTGAGGATTAAAATACCTAACTCTTCAATTCCCCAGATATTGACAAACATCCACAAGCATCAAGAACATCCAGAAAAACGTGACCTCACCAAACAAACTAAATTAGGCACAATGAGAAATCCTGAAGTATTAGGGATATGTGAACAATCTGACAAAGAATTCAAAATAACTGTCCAGAAGAAACTCAATAAACCTCAAGACAACATACAAAAAGGAATTCAATAGAGTATCACAGACATTTAACTAAGATATCAAAGTAATAAAAGAAAAATCAGGCAGAAATTTTGGAGCTTAAGAATTGAGTTGACAAACTGAGAAATGCATCAGTGCCTCTCAATAGCAAAATTGAACCAGCAGAAGAAAGTATTAGTGAGCTTGAAGACAGACTATTTGAAAATACACAGTCAGAAAATAAAAAATAATAAACAATAAATCATGCCTACCCAATCTAGAAAATAGCCTCAAAGGGCAAATCAAAGAGTTACTGACCTTAAGGAGGAGGTAGAAAGGGAGATTGTGGTAGAAAGTTTATTCAAAGAAATAAACTTTTATCATTTTCTCTCTCTCTTGTCTATTGAGTAAGTTGCATACACAATGGTCCCTTACCTTTAAATATTTCAGAATTTATTTCTTAAAAATCATAATATTCTTATACAACCACAGTACAGTTATCAATTTCAATAGTTTGTCTAAACTACCATTTCAATTCCAGTTTTGTCCATTGACCCAATGATGTCCTTAATGGCGCTTAATTTTTTTTTTTACCTCTAGTACTCTATAATCCAATGAAGATCGAACTAAATAAAATAGCATGAAAATATATGAAGTAAAAATGAAGAAAATACTAGGAAATACTAGAAACACAACCGGAGTACTAGTAATAAAGCCTTTAATTCACATCTCAAAGTTTAAAGAAGTCAAGTAAAGAAAAAAGGGTGGACTATAGAATGAATATTGACTAGAATAACCTAAAAATAGAAAACATATGTCATTTTCACACGTGACCTTAGAACAAAGATTAGCTATTTACTGGGTCAAAAAAATCTCAAAAAATTCCATCAAGGACATATCATCATATAGGTCAGATTATCTGACCCACAATGTAATAAAACTAATGTTTGCTATAAAAAGATAAAAACCAAAAAGCTCCAATCACCATAAAATTCTAAATCATTCTGTTATATAAGGAAGTAAAATAAATAAATTATTTGGTTGCAGTTACAAAAGCGCCTTTTGTGGGCTTACTCATACTGAAAGTTCCAAGTTATATAATCATGTTATTTGGCTACCTATGATTGGCTGAGGTTAAGTTTAGTTTTTCTGACATAAACATTTACCAAAAATGAATCATGTTGAGTTTTCCCTATGTTTGCATTTTAAGCAAAGCTAAGGCTATTTTTAAGGCACAGTTGACTTATTTACTGAGGAGTTTTTTAGAAGGCTTGAACTCCATTTTAATTTTGCTTTAACACTAGTACATGTAAAGCCAGGTAAATTCAGGGGGGGAAAAGAATAACAGAGACTAACATACCCAATATTAAAATATATCAAAAAACTAAAGTAATTAAGAGTTTGATACTGCAAAATAATGGAGAAAATTGTCTAAAACTTGAAATTAGCTGAAATCAATCCTGTATCAAAGATTAAATTCAATTAAAATTTGATCTAGTACTTCAACATAAAAATGTCTGTACATGTCCTAGAAGAAAACATCACATATAAAAATCATTTCAGAATTGTGAAGGCTTTTCTAAGTAGATATAAAACTCAGAGGCTGTAAAAGAAAAGTCTGGGAGATGTCAGCAAGACAGCTGAGGTGTTTAATGCTCATCGCCCCACCACAAAAAAAGAACCATAAAAAAGAACCAAAACAATAAATTAACAGCTACCTTTCAACTAGAGTGACTAAAAGTGAGAATAGTCAAAAATAACTATATCTACAATAAGTTGTTAAGGAATATACAACATAAAAAGATGTAAATTTGTGACAACAAAAACATAAATTGTGGGGATAGAGTAAAAGTCTATAACAACTATATGCAATAGATGTTAAGTTGTTATCAACTCAAAATAGCCAATTATAAGATGTTTTATGTAGGCCCCACACATAAAAGCAAAAAGAAAGTAACCACAAAGAAAGAGAAGGGATTAAAGCTAAGCGCAATAGAAAATTACTAAATCACAGAGTCAGACAGCAGGAGAGGAAGAAAGGAATCTTTTGATTTATAATCTCATTTGAACAAATGTTTTAAGCCTTTAGTATTTAACAAACCTTCCAAAAGGTTCTCTGCCACTAAAATAGGACACATCTATTGGGCTCATCTATTGGGTTTTAAATTCAATCTTTTTTAAAATAGTAAGGCCACTGAAAGTCAGAAAAAGACATATTAGGCTTATTTGATGTGTTAAAACTATATACAAATATTACCAAATATAAAATGGTGGTTTATTTTCTATAGATTATATTTATAGATGTACATATATGCTAATATTATAAAATAGTCTGTATTAAGGTATGTTACCAATAATAATTTTTTAATTCATCTCAAAAAAAATACTTTTTATAACTGGCTAAGTTCAAAATTTATCCTTCAAAAAAGGTAATAGAAAAATTGACAAGTTCTCCCAAATACTAAAGTTCCTATGACCTCTAGCCTTAGATACCGTATATACTCGAGTATAAGCCGAGTTTTCTCGGCACAAAATTTGTGCCGAAAACCCCGAACTCGGCACAAATTTTGTGCCAAAAAAACTCGGCTTATACTCGAGTATATACGGTAATCATAAGCTGATACATTAATTTCTCAAAAAGAAATATTTACTATGTCAACAGGCTTCAGCCTCACATACTTTTCATCATCAAAGCACCAAAACATTAACATATCAATTCAAATTACCTAAAAACAGGCAATAGCCTGTGTTATACCAGTAATACTTTTCAAAACTTCCTTCTTAATTGGCAAATTCAACATATTACAAGAATACGCTACAACCCTACAAAACAAGCCATTATCAAATGTGCTGATTACACTTCAAACAGAGGAGATGTGACCCTCATATCCCTCACCCCAGAGATATTATCAACAAAGCCCTTATTAATCATTTCAATCAGAATCCTGATAATTTTCTGCATTTCAGCAGCAAAGGATCAACAAATGTCCTTGCCATTCTTAGACTTGACTCAATGGGAAGGATTATATTTAGTCTTAACATGGGGGAGAGGTTTCCACACCAACAGGACCTGCGTGGTTCCCTACAAAAAGAACCAAACATGGCCTAGTGGCCATAGCACAGTGGTTACAGCTCTGGCCACATGCAGCAAGGCTGGCAGGTTCAAACCCAGCCCAGGCCAGCTAAACAATGACAATTGCAACAAAAAAAGAGCTGGGCATTGTGGCAAGTGCCTGCAGTCCCAGCTACTAGGGAAGCTGAGGCAAGAGAATTGCTTAAGCCCAAGAGTTTGAGGTTGCTGTGACCTATGACACCATGGCACTCTACCAAAGGTGACATAGTGAGACTCTGAGAGAAAAAACAAAACAAAAAAAAACAACCAAACATGAGTTGAAAGGACCACTTCAAAGGACAGCTGATCTAGGAATCCTTTCAACAGATGAGTCTTCAGCAGAATTCACAAGTACCCCTGCCCCAAACACAAGGGGCACCCCTGGTGACATAGGGATCACTTAAGAAATCATTTCAAGATGCTGACTCTCTTATAAGACAGCTCAGCACTCCTCCAATACCTAAAACCAAGTTCCTGGCTTGCTTGACAGTGGTAACTCAGAACTCTGCCAAGGCATGCTTTCTCCTTTTATTATGTTTTCTCTCTGCCACTAAAGCAGAACACATCTATTGGGCTCACTTAACAGAACCACCTTTAATCCAGCCTGTATTGGGGGAAGATTCTGAGCCCCCCTCCCTACCCTTTCCAGTAAGGATACCACTTGGCCTGGAGGTCTTTTTATGCCCCTAGGGCGACCCTTGCTGAACCAGTCTGACTGGCTTCATTGCCCCCAATGTCTCTCTCTTTATTGATAAAATTTCTATGTGTTTTTTCCTCCATTCATTCTAACCCTGTGCTATGGTCATACCTGAACTTTACTTACATTTTTCCACTAAACCTCTCAATATGACTTTTTGAATACTACTTCTGTATTCACAACCTCTTTTGTTAATGACAATCAATCCATGCCAAATTTACCTGTTTGTTTGCACTTCTCTGACTCTTTCTCTACTGATAAAACTCATTGGGGCCCTTGCCATGTACAACAACTTTGCCTTCTTAACTGAGGACCCTACAGCCATTTAACTGCAGGAGGTAAACCATTAAAGTTTACTGAATGTACTCATAACAAACCTGTCTGGAATGACAGGTCCCTTTCAGGTCCTGTGCTTTCAAGCTTGTCAGAATCATCAATGTTCCCCTTGTTATTCTAAAATCTGGTGAGTTAGTTACCCTACCCTTCCCACCCCCCACCTCCAGTTTTAAGACTGCAGTGCTATCTACACCAGTTCCACATGTATGTTTACAGTAAATTCAACAACTCTCTGATAAAATCCTCATATGTACTAATATTCTTATTCTTTGTTTTTCATTTCATGACATGATTTTATTCTTCTACCTTCTCATTCTCTATTACTTGGTTAAGTACTTGTTTTTCCCATCATAATGTTACTAATTTGAACATAATGTCTGTATTCATTATGAAAAGAAAAGTAGATGCCTAGGTTCCAGTTCATCTTAAATGACCCTGGTAAGCAGATTCCACTTTATATATTTTAATTGATGTATTAAAGAAATTAAGACCAAAAGATTCCTTGTTGTGAGCCTTATCGCTTTCATAGTTTCTACTATTGTTTTACTTGCTTCTGCATTAGTGGCTATAGCCATGTTAACAGAATCTGTTAGTACTATGACGGCTAACAACACCCAAGAGCTCATAACACAAGCTAAGACTGACAATCAAGTTATGCAAAGACTTGATGGGCTCGAGGTTGCTGTTGAATGCCTTGGTAATAAACAACAAGCTCTACAAAGAAAGACTGTTAAGTGTGACTTTAATAGCACCAACATTCCTATTACAGCAGTTCCTTACAACAGTCCCCTTGAACTGTTGGAAACAAGTTAAGAATCATTTACGTAGTGCCTTCTATGACTCTATGGCTCAAGATATAGCTGACTTATCCAGCCAGCTACATGAACAAGCTATTGCCATCCAAAAGGCCAGTCCATATTCCATTTTTGACACTTTAGATAAAGAGTTTCAGTGATTATCTCCTTCGCATTGGTTTTCAGGATTAAATTTACTTATGTGCTTTTTTGATGCTCTTCTGATCCTCTCTTCTTCGTCACCATGATGTTTGAATGATAAATGTATCATCTGACCCCAAAAGAGTAGAAACAAGATGAAATGTTTACATATGTTCGCCTAATGATGTCAAAAAATAAAATAGGGGGAGAAGTGGGGGAATTGTGCCCCAACATTTAGCAGAAGACTCACTTCCTGCTTGAGAGACCTGAAGAATCATAAGAATGGCATATGAGCTGTGTATGTGCAGGGGATCAGAAAACTGGCCTCCAAGGGAGAATGTATATGTGAAGCATGACAATACCAGGCCTAATGGTTATGGTAAACATTCTCTAGATTTCAAAATCTCTTGATGCTAGAGGCAGAGGTCTTGCTTAAGGTCTGCGGTTTTGCAAAAACAAGTTGGAGACATTCTGTCTGACACTTTCCATGTTCCCCCTTTTTAGTGCTGATGTCTGATAAGTAACTATTAACTACTTTTTTGTGATTTGTATTGCTCAGGAGGAGTCCTCCTAGAGTTGTTCAGTCCCCAACATGGACTTTGTGTCAAGCCTCTTCATTCCTTCCATCAAGCCCCCCTCATCTGGTGACTCCAAACTCCTTCAAGCTAGGCTATGTGTGAAAGTAGATGAGGCCTTAACCCATATGAACCATATGGGTGGCAAGAAGCTGAGACCTCATAACCTTAAATATAAATGGATTAAAATCACCAAAGGACAAAGTATGATGACATAGATTAAAAAACAAGATCTAACTATGTGCTGCCCTCAAGTGACCCATTTTGGCTTTAAGGACACACGGCTTAAAGTGAGGGGTATAAGAAGATATTCCACACTGATAGCGACAAAAAGAGAGCAAGATGGCTAGACTTATTTCTGATAAAAGAGACTTCAAGTCAAAAACTCTCACAAGAGATACAGATTATTAGGGGGAGCCTAATTCATCAAAAAAACATTAAAATTAGGATGAGGGATTAAAGATGGTGGCCGAGTAACAGCTTCCCTGCAACTGGGCACGGCGAGTCTGGGGAGACAAGACTCCAGGCATCTCTGGCCGGTGGGATCTGCCTATGATCATCCCTTTGAGGATACCGGGAGCCAGCAAGAAACTTCTGGACCCCAGGAAAAGGACAAAAACAGTGGAAAACTGGCAAGTGGTTGCGTGTGTTCGATCAACCTAATCACGCCGGCAACCATGAGTACAAGCAGCAGTGAGACTGCAAACCAGAAAGGCCTTACCTATAAACTGTGTTGGTGTTCTTGGACTTTGCACTCAGTTGAGCTGCCTTGGGGAGAGCTTGAGCAGAAGTGTGGAGAATGTTGGGCATTGACTGGGGCCCCAGAATGAGCCACTGAGCTGGGCAAAGTAAGCCATTGTGAAAGAAGTACTTTGGCAAGCTTCGCCCTCAGGGTCCCAGAGCAAGGATCGGCGGGACAAAGTAACCTAGTGACTGAGCAGCATAAAGGTGGGGAGTGAGCTGCCTTATAGCCTTAATCCTTAGGGACAGAGTGAGATGGTTTTGGCACACTGGAGCCTTGGGCTGTTGCCCTGGGTAGAGTGCCGTGACGTCACAGCTCACAGCAACCTCAAACTCCTGTGCTTGGAGCCGCCCAGACCTCCATAAGAGCTGTGCAGTGACACCAACCGGTAACCCACACCCACAGGGCCTCCACATTCCCTGACCAGGAACTGTGGGAGCCACGCAACCCTGCATCCTCACTCCTGTGTCCTCCCAGCCTCCACACTAGCCTGTTCATCTGGCCAGGGACTGTGGTAGCTGTGTGCCCTCTGGAGCCCTCCCTGCCTCTGCACAGAGCCCTTCTCCTGGCCAGAGACTGCTGGAGCCTTGGGCTCTCTGTGCCAAAGTCACTGGGTGCCAGGCACTCCCAGAACCATGCGCACCACCCCCAGCCCTGTTGCTGGATCCAGGTATGTCACACACCGGAGCTACTTCCACAACCAGAACACCCTAGCTAGAGCAGCACCAGAG
>CAUYPK010039187.1:0-27321 GCA_963574355.1 Loris lydekkerianus | reverse complement strand
AAGTATGACAGTGGAGCTTTAATAGGGATTGCATTAAAATTGTATATTGCTTTGGGTAATATGGACATTTTAACAATGTTGATTCTTCCCAGCCATGAGCATGGTATGTTTTTCCATTTGTTAACATTTTCAGCTATTTCTTTTCTCAGAGTTTCGTAGTTCTCTTTATAGAGATCTTTGACCTCCTTTGTTAGGTATACTCCCACATATTTCATCTTCTTTGGCACTACGGTGAATGGAATAGAGTCCTTGACTGTTTTTTCATCTTGACTATTGTTGGTATATATAAAGGCTACTAATTTATGAGTGTTGATTTTGTACCCTGAGTTGCTGCTGTATTCCTTGATCAATTCTAAGAGTTTTGTAGCAGAATCCCCGGTGTTTTCCAGAAGTCTCATAGATTTTGTTAGTGTGTGTCCCCTTTGTTGCTCAGTTCAAAGAATCTTTAGATTTCCATTTTAATTTCATTCTTGATCCAGTAATTGTTCAGCAGCAGAATGTTTAATTTCCATGAGTTTGTGTAGGTTTGAGTGTTTCTCTTGTGATTCATTTCTAACTTTATTCCACTGTGGTCTGGGAGTTCTTGCCCTATTGGAATGTCTTGGGGCAGACACAAGGAACACATGATTATCTAGGGATGATCTTTTTCCTTCATAGGCCTGGTTCCAATTTCTTCACCTGTACTGCTAACAGAACTTCTGCTGTTGGGTTAGCACAAGCATCTCCAAGACAAGGGGGTTGCAGAGGGATGGAATTCAGAGTGCGCAGTGTGAGGCTCACACATCTTTTTTTTGGGGGGGTGGGAGGATAAGCTGCTTAATTCTGCAAATGTATCCAAAGGTAAATATAGGTGTTTGACTTCCATCCTCTAATTTTGACTATGATAATTATAAACTTCTGTTTTTACCATGGATTCTATTATAAGTAATGGTAAAATAACTGGTAATGGCATTGATATTTTGGGACCTGGAGACCTTGACTATTATCCTTTATATTCTATAAGCTGGCCTTGGTTTTGGGTTCTCAAAGCAGCCCAGTTTTCTCTCTTGTGTGAGGAAGTGGGTATTGGTGTCTTGAACTCACATTCTGTCTCCAGGCTCCCTTTTCTCCTTCTGTTTAAGCTGACGGTTCATTTATTTCACTCTACCACTGCACTCCTACATGCTATTCTCTTCGTCCTCCTTTCAAATTTTACTGGGTTTTGGCTCTTGTTAACCTTTCCCGTCTGAGACTCAGTTTTGTATGTGTAAAATGCAGCTAATATTACCTCTTTTTCAAGCTGTTGTGAAGACTAAATGCAATAACGTAGCTGTTGAGCATATAAAATACCTAAAAGGCTTGTCAACAAATAATAGTCATGAATGAATGCATTGTAGGAAGAAATTCTGGATATATTTATTAATTTTCAAATAACAGGAAGAGAGATGAAGCAGGAAGCAGGAAATGCAACTAAACTAAGATTAAGGAGTTTGTATGTGTGTATTCAATTTTCTGGGGACATTCCTCCTAATCATACTGTTACAGTCCTGATGTGACCAGGAATGTGAATCGGAACTAGGCGAGGTCAGTGAGTTCATTTGGAGAGGGAAAGAAAGCTGGAGCAGAGAGGAGAGAAAGCAAGGCTACGGAAAGGACTCGGAGCCTGAGTCCATCTGGTTCTCACACCTCACTGTATTTCCACCCTTGATTTCCTTTAACGAACCCTCATACATCTCACAGTGGTCTCAGGTGAAGTTCTGTTGTTTGCAACTACGGATGGTAACTGATTCAATGACTAACTAGACATAGAAAAAGAAGTCTCAGGATTTCACAAACAGCGTAAACTGGATTATTTCTAAGGCCTCTTTAATTTCTGTCACTCTCAACATTTTGGTGTGTGTCTGTGTGTGGGGAGGGAAAGTGATGGCAGGGTTCTGGCAATTATGAAATTCTTTATTTGCTGCCAGATAAATGCTAAATGAACCACAAATGATGCATGAACCTACTTTTATGGGCAGTAACTACTATGAAGAAATTGTAAGCTGCATAACATGTATATGCCACGGTAACACAGGTGTTAAAAACACCTATTGATTGCTTTGCTTGAGACACTTCTTAACTCTGAGTGTTGGGTAACACAGGTGTAAATGTGGCAATGAAAAATTTCAAATCATTGTTATGGGAAAACAAGGAGATATGATTGGGAATTTGTACATATTCCTAAGTATCCAACGTGAGATGGTTTCAGCACCATGTGATTGTCCCTGGACCTTAAATCTGGGACAGCTCCTTTGTATCTTGTCTCTGAACAGCAAGTGCAGATGTCCTGTAACTGCCCCTTCAGGCGGAAGCGTGCCAGGTGCAATATGGCATTCAGGCCCCCAATGATGACTTATGAGTTGCGAGCTTCTGCCATGTGCTTGATGGAGATACAACTTGTGACTGTTTCAGGAACTGCAGTTTTAAATATCTGAAAAATTAAAACTCAGCCCTACCTTATTAACGGTTTCTTTTCAAGGGATATTTATGCTAATCACTCTAGCTGAGTGGCTTTGTTGCTGTATGCTGCTAGAATCATCTTTCATTCATTTTAAATTAACTCAATTTTGCTTCCTACTACTTACATCAAAAAGCCATTTATTTATCAGTAAGTATTCCTTGAATTCAGCCTACAAAGTAGAGCCAAGGGTTATGGGGTAACATTTTCTTCCCCCACAGGAGAAGGGGGCAAAAGTTTGCCACGGGCCAGCTGAATTTAAATTCTAGCTCTGCCAGTTTTGTTTGTGTAACCAGGGACAAATTACTTAGTCTCTCTATTCCCTCAGATAAGCCATGAGGATAATAACCTTGACTGAAAGGTTAAATATGTATCAAGTACTTAAAGTAGTGCATGGCACCTGGCAAATGCTATGTAAAGGTTTGCTAGGATTGATTTTAATCAGAGTCAGTGATTTATTTTATTAGAAGAATGACCTTAAAAATCAACCCTCAGAGAGATTGCCTAAAACCATACTAAGGTAAAATTTGGTAGGTATCTGATGTTGCAAGAACAGATCCCTAAGAGATGAACTGGGGGATGTAATGGTGAAAGGAGGCTCTTTTAAAAAGGGCAGAGCTTTGAAAGGGATGGGGGGTCATGGGACAAACTTGCCTTAGGCATCCCTGCATGACAACTTTCTACTTCCACAGAAGGAGTTGCCAGGCAGGTTGGGGGAGTCATCTCTTCTTGGTTCCTACCACATCTTTCTGGAGTCCCACCGGTCTGCCTGGGCCGACTCCAAGCCAGAACAGTGAGGCTGCTCTTTGCACAATGGCACAGTTGTAGAGTGGGTTAGAGATGAGCAGTTCTGACTTTTCACAGAGTGTTGATAGAGAATGGGGTTCAGGTGAATGGAGTTACCAGTCCTGTTTCATTATCCACGGTATCACTCACCCATTCCCAAGAGCACAACCGAGGCAGCTGTGAGGATGCAGTGTCAGACTCCAGACCATCTGGAAGATCAGAAGGGGCGTCTTCTGGCCCGGGAAAGCTGTGCTCAGGAGCTCTGGTCCCCATAGGGAGCAGCCCAGCTCCAGGCAATGTGAATTCATGGTGGGAAATTGAAGCCTTCATGTATTGGTTGCACAATCTTAAGGAGATTTTTCTGAGTGGCATTTTCTTTCCTGAAATTGAAGACTGTAGAAGCTTTTGTATACCTCATCCTGCTATACTGTTGGGTGATACTTTTCCAAGGATCACATTTCTGCATGTCCTGTGAGCAGAGGAACTGTCTTCAGAGAGCAGAGATGCTATCTTTTTGAGAGTATTTGTGTAGTGACCAGCCTGAAGTTACTGTTTTCCTTTTGAGCAAAGGGCAGGCATACTTAGTGTCCAGCATAATAAAGATAGTGTCTTCCTCTGGAGGAAAAGGCAGACATTCTTATACTATTCACCCTAAAAGATCTGGGTTCCTTCAGCTCAGGATTCCTCTCCTGTGAAGGCAGCCTACTATGCATGCAAGTTTTTTGTCTTTCCCTCTTGAAAGGGCCTGAGAATTGAATATCAATTAGGTGCAAATTCTTGTCCTGCATTCTTTCCAGGCTTTTTGAGGTTGTGGAGTATGTCACAACATCAGCAGGTCACACCCTGTATGTGTTCTCACTTGCTTTGTGCATCAAACATCTCTTTCCTCTCTGCTAGTTTTCTAGTCCATGTCACTTTGGGGAGAACTTTTGTATTTCTGTTTTAAAATAGAATATTTTTGTTAGGATTCAAGATTTAGAACGACAACGTATACATTACCATGGCTATCCTGTAAAAAGTCTGCTTCCTGGGTGGCACCTGTGGCTCAGAGGAGTAGGGCGCCGGCCCCATATGCTGGAGGTGGCGGGTTCAAACCCAGCCCTGGCCAAAAACTGCAAAAAAAAAAAATCTGCTTCCTTTCCTGAGAATCTATCCCGATTTTACCCTTTGCCAGGAAAGAACTGAACATCTCCAAGACTCAATTCCTGGACACAGTTCTGCCTTTGCTTATTTCCATAAATAGTAAGTGACTGAATGGGGCTTTGCACATCCAGGCCAAGGTCTGTTTGAATTCAAATCTCAAATGCTTTCTGCTGTCTTATTCTCCTTTTCCATAACAAAAAGATTAACCACAAATATTTATTGAAGACTTATTCTGGCCAGGCACTGAAATAAGAGCTTCACATGTATTCTCTTCTCTAATCCTCACACCAACTCCATGGGGGTAGATTCTAATTATCATTTCCACACAGATGATAAAAGTCAGGCTTAGAAGGTTAGCTAATGTGTGCTAACCTAACCCAGCCGGGAAATGGTGGGACTGGACTGGGAACTCAGGTTGCTCCCTCCCAGGGAGGCCCTGCCCAACTGGTGTCCAGATAACATGGTGAGTGAAGGAGGTTTTATTGAAATGAATTATGCCATCCACAGAATATTCCTTTTAGATTTTAAAGGTATCTCAAAGCTAATTACAAGGAAGTGAAGATTGCACAGTCTTGGCTCTTTTTAGTAAAGAATCTTTAAGAAGAAACAGTTAATGCTCTTCGTGAAATTTTTCAGACTTGTTATTTTGGTATTTTATAACGTTTTTACATCAAATGAGACCTTTCTTTCCACCATTGATGAATATTGAGTAATTTATCCATTTTGGCTTGGTCAAACTGAGATGATGTTGCTTTTATAGTAGTATACAAATATTATAATTAAACCACAATACAGCAAGACATCCCTTTTCTCTTTTATTTACACGGGTGCCAGGCGTGAGTATCGATGGCCTATCAGCTAAGAATTATTTTTGTCTCTTTGTTAGCTTCCTTGCATAACCTTTATCTTGCCTAGTTTCCTATTTAACCCCCATTGTTAGATCTTTAAGTTCCATCCAGTCAATGGTACATTATCTGAGCTTTTTCGTTATGTCGTAATATTTATGAGCCATTATTCTAGACAAATGGAACGAAAGCCTTGCCAAGGGCTGGGAGGTGCTTCTCAGTATTGTAGAGGCGGCACCAAACAAAAGAACATGGAGCCAAAACGTGCCCAAGTGCAGTGCTTCCACTCACCACTGGAGGGGCTTTGCTAAATTTCTCAATCCCTACAAGCCTTGGGTTTTCATCTGTAAAATGAGATATTATCCAGTCTGAAGAGTCTGTGAGGTTAAAGATACTGTATTTAATGCAACTGGCACATAGTAGGTGCTCAAGAAAGTGAATAATCATCACTGTTGATCATTACTATTAATTCGTCATCTCTTATGTCTGTTTATGTCTAGAGATTTATTTAAATATACAGCTAATATAGAGTCTTATTAACTAAGTAATAATCATAGACATAATTTCTTTTCATTACTTTTTTTCCAAGCAAATTTAAATGTGTTTTCTGGCTTTCTACCTTCATGGAAAATAAATTAAGTTTCTCTGGGTGCAGAAGTGTACTCTGCCCTAAGTAGATATTTCATACCAAGCATTTGATTCATTAAATTTCAGCTGTGTTTGCAACTTTAAACATTCATTTCAAACTTTAAACATTAATAAATATGGTTGCAGACCCATCTTAATTTGAAAAATGTTTGAAAACTCCTTGCTAGTTTCTGAAAGCAAATCATGTTTTCTTATTTAATTTTGTTCCCTTTTCCTGGAATGGCCTCTCTCTCCTTTTCTCTTTTGAAATCCCACTTGCTCTTACAGGGAGAGCTAAGGTGCCATAATTCCTGGAGGCCCATCTCACTATTCTTCAAGCCAAGTTCTCCTACCTTTACAACATTGAGGTTTTCCTGCTACTTAGACTATTGGCTCAAATGTATTTAGATTGGTGAGCCGTTTGGGCATTTTGGTCTCCCAGAGAGGAAAGATGTTGTTTGCTTCTCTTTATATGCCCTGTCGTGTCTGAGAGAGTCCTTCACAGGCCTGGATGCCCAACCCCAGTTAACTAAAAGAATCAGTAGGTAATGATTTGTTTGGAAATAAACAGTCAAACACAGGCTGGTGTAACAGGTTGCTTATTACATGCATGACTTAGGAAGTTAAGTTAACCTCTCTGAACTCAGTTTCATCTGTAAAAACAGAAGTGATTCTGCCTCTGCCCTTATCCTGCCTACTTATGGGAACCATATAAAGAGATACATGCACACTCAGAAAGACACTGTGAATGCTGAATCACAGCTATTAGATTCCTAGACAGCTGGACAACTTGGCTGCCCTCAGACACCTTAACAGGAAGCTTCTTCACCCCCTGTTCTCTCACCCTGAGAGCAGGTTATCAACCTCTTATTCTCTCATCTGTATGTGGCAAGGTTGATGTTGCCCCCACTCTAAAGGACGTTGCGTTCTTATAAGGGGCAGTGAAATGGCAGACAGACCTACAGTGAGCCCACAGGTGAGATAATCTCAGACAACTGCCGGGGTGATGTGCTAGGAAGCAAGTGGGCACAGGCGCTGTGAGAGTGACCAGGAAGAGAAGGGGCAAGTTCTGCAAGGTGTACACTCCAAGGAGGGACCAGGCTGAAGATGATCAAGCAGTGGAAAGGCCAATGGTATGAAGCAAAACAAACGCAGAGAACGGAGGCGTTAGGTGTGGGAAGGGGGTTCATTTCCTAGAACAATTAAGCAAGAGAAAAGCAGTATATTTTCTTTGGCAAAAAGAATCAAGGAACTTCAGATGGTTTAATTCTGGTGAAAAATTAGCTCACTGTATAGTACTTTAAAGTGTTTAAATTTACATAGTCATACTGTTAGGAAATTTTGAGCTTTACTTTTTAAATTATTTTACCATTAATAAAAGCAAAGGGATCTTAACATTGTCCATGATGGCCAATTTTTTTTTTATCATCATAATAATATATTATTATTTTGGTGATTGGATACACCCTTTACCGTCATTTCATTGTAACCAATATGTGGTGAAAAGTCTGAATTAAAATATTTAACAATATATTTAATTTTCTTGTATTCATAGTATCTTTTTCAGTAGAAAGTGCTAGGCTTTTTGTAGATACTAGCTAAAAGCAGAAAAACCCAGTTTCTCCTGAGTCCGCCTTGAGGATGTGCGCGCGCACACACGCACACACACAATTAAATAAAATCTTTATATTGTGGTGAGTACAAAGAAAGAGAGCTTATATGGTATTATGATAATTCTTCAACAGCAGGAATTGACTGAGTCTGAAATTAAAGTTCAATGGAATCTCTGTAAGTTGACCTCCCAAGGGACTGTAACAAACTGGTCAACAGACAGAGGTAGTCAACGAAAGGAACTAGGAGTCTTGTGCTGATACATACACAGGTGCATGTCCCGTCTGTGAAAATTAGGTCCATTTCAGGAGGTGATCAGTGCAAGGAAATAGTTAGCAATGGAGTTTCTACTGTCTTATAAACTAGTGGTCCTACTTTGATGACTGTGCTAGAAGGGTTTGTAAAAAGTTGCTGCCCCCACTGTAGCCTTACCTTTCCTTAGGGATAAATTGCAGGTAGGTAAGTATATGTATTGTAGTAAAGTGCTTTAAATCTCGTTGATCTCTTCAGTATACACTTTTTCCTTTGTAATCTGCTTTCAGTTTACTTAGCAAACCAATGTCCTCTCCCCACCTTTTTCTTATCTGCAAATGGAGATTCCGCCTGTTGTTACACATATTGTCACTTATTAACGGTCACTGATATTTGGTTGACAGGGACATTTACCCCATGTCCTGAAAGTTTTTGTCCCCCTTTCTGCACACTTTGTCCCAGACAACAGGACACAGTTGCCAGCCACCTCTGGGAGCTTCACCTCTCCTTCCTCCCTCCAAGTCTCCCTGTCATCCTTCTGGCCACAGTAATACCCCAACCTGTGTTCCCTGCAGTTTCCTGACACTGAAACCCACTCAGCCAGATGGCAGGACTCTCTCCAGGCGCAGCTTACCAGGGATGGGACTTCCTGGCTCATAACTGTGGAAGCTGGCAGGCTGGAAACATAAGTGCTCCAGCCCATTATTAGCCCATAGAAAGCTTACAAAAAAGGGGGGGACTTTATAAATCAAGGCATGAATAAATAATTTCACAAGCAAAGCTGAGATGAGGCAGTCTGCAGTTGAAAGCTGAAAGCCTTTCTACCGTGCTGCCAGAGGATTAAATGCTATCACCACATTTCAGGCAGTGATTTTTCTTGCACATTTCATTCAGGACTTGGCATCGGAAGAGAAGGAATTCTGCTCACAGCAAATTGAAACTAGCAGGAGGGGCACTGCTACTTGAGGGCTGGGTGCTATTGTTTTGTGGACATTGTCTTCTGTTGAGGCCACTGCCCCTGTGTTCTCTCTCTCTCCGTTTTACAACACATATTTACCACCTTTCAATTTTCCATGATGCCTGGTACTTTTCAGAATTATTCTTCATGATGACGAATACAGTCGTGTGTCACTTAATGACAGGAATATGGTCTGAGAAATGTGTCGTTTGGTGATTCTGTTGTGTGACCATCTTGGTGTCTCCTTGCATGACTGGGTTGGTGCAGCCTGCACACACCTCAGCTCTGTGGTCTGGCCTGGGAGCCTGCACATCATGTGACCTGCTGAATATTGTAGGCGAATGTGACACCATGTGAGCATGTGTGTGTCTAAACATCTAAACATAGAAAACGTACAGTGCTGTAATCTTATGGGACCACCATCACACGTGCAGGGTGTCGCTATGCAGGGTGTGACTGCAGTGGTGGATTTGCACCATTAGGACAGCAAGAGCTTGTGTGTACTTGCTGAAAATCAGGGATCAAAAGGGGCAGAGAAAAAGATCTGGGACTCTTGTCTCCGATTTAAAAAAAGTGTCTAGAACGCAGGCCACTGGGCTTGAGTTTGGTCACCCTGGGTTGGAGTGAAACTTGAGCTTTCAAGTTGCAATGAAAAGTCATTTCCCCTCCTGGAGCACAAAGGCCACGCTCTAGTTTACCTGGGGCTGGCCCGCCAGAGTCCCTGAACCCTCATGCTCAGCTCCCTTCCAATCCTAATACTCATCATCCTCATTTCTTCCCTCTAATAAGGGAAACAAAATTTTATTTTCTGAATGGCTGGCACCAGAATTCCCCTTTGGAAGGTAGCATGTTTGTGCGGGGAAAGGTGCCAAATTATTGATAATAATTTGGGCAGGAGATGAGATGTGAGGACTGGAACAGGCTGGTCTCCGATGCATCCTGGGGGAAGACCAGACAGCTCCACACAGCACCCAGGGAAGGAGGCTCCACACTGCAGGCTGGGAGGGAAGGCAAACCGGTCTCCATGCGGGCGGGGAAGTGTGGACAAAGCACCAGGCCCTGAGGTGGGGGCCGGATCTCACTCAGTGGGGTGGCCCACTCCCCACTAGCATTTCTCAGGTTCAAACACCACTTACTGTGTAGCCTTCAGCACAGAGGGCTGCTGCTGCTGCGGACCACTTCCTGCCTAAGTTTGACTGTCCTGCAGATGACCTGGGTTTCTAGTAGGTGTGAGACAGACAGGGTCAGCCTTGCCGCAGTGGGATGCCAGGTGGCCATCATAAGAGGGGAACCATTCAGGGGTTTATGGAAATGATCCCATCCCGAGGTGGGAGCTGGACTGCCCTGGGCAGTGAAATCTGGAAATTTTAGCCAATTCTCTCTGGGTCTCCACAGGTCCAGAGAAGAACCTCCTCCTGGCTTGGGCCTGCACTGCAGTGCTTTATAATAGTTGCTATGGACACGGACTGTAGTGGGGGGCTGGAAAGAGACCCCAGTGTGCAGCCAGACAAAGTGAAGGCAAAAATGTGCTTCATGTAGACAGGTGATTAGGAGGAGTTTAGTGTTTTGGGTTTTTTCATTGTTTTTTATCCCAAATGGGCTGGTTCATTGTAAAATAAAATGCTACTCCATTCTATTTATATAAACATTTTTCTATCAGCATATATTAGAATCCATGGAAAATCAGTTAGAGAAAATCTAATTATAACTCTTCACGGGCTTGTGCTCTGACAGCATTCTTAGGAACAAGACTTCGAGAAAGAGACTGGAACTTGGGAGGCTGAGGCAAGAGAATCGCTTAAGCCCAAGAGTTTGAGGTTGCTGTGAGCTGTGATGCCACAGCACTCTACTGAGGGCGTCATTGTGAGACTGTCTCAAAAAAGGAAAGAAAGAAAGAGAGACTGGGTTCTGTTTCCTACTCCCCATACTTTGGAGGGAATGTTCTGCTGCAGATAACTTCTTCCCTGGATTTTATCCTGGGGCTCCCCCTCAGATCCCCCTCATCTAGGTACAAACATGTGGGCAGTACCAATTTGCCCGTGGATAACACCTTGCAGGGCTCCCCACCTTGGTGGTGGCTGGGGTTTCCCTTCAGGCCCCTTCCAGCTCTCTTCATAACCTGTTCCAGGTTCTGCCTCATCTTCTCCCTGAGGACCTCAAAGACCCTGCACTTCAGAGCTTCTTCCTGGCCAGCTCCTCCGCAGAGGTGAAGACCTGTGCGAAGAAAGTTCACAACAGCCTGCGGCTGGTCTTCCTCCAGGCCACGGGTAATAGAACTTCTGAGTATGAGATTCTTTGAGTGGGCTTGCCCATATTCTGTTTAAAAAGCATTTGTTATTAGCATAGAAAAGTGATTTTGTCTTTCTCTGTTGTCTGAGTGAAAAATAATATGAGGTGTGGATGTGTGTGAGCAGGTGTCTACTCTGAGTTAGGGCGCCAGAAGAGGACGAGAAAGCTCATGACTCAACTCGGGCTCAGCAACCGTTTCTTCATGCAGGACAATTTTCTTTCAGTACCTGAAACATGTGTGGCAGCATTCCAAACATTTGTTACCTTGTCACGAAAAGATGTGCTTCATGTAGGGAGGTCAAAATGACATAAACAGCATGAACTGCAGAACTTCCGGGTGGTACCAGGCCTTCCAACACTTTCTGGGTCTTTAAAGCTGGTGGAGCTGAGAGAAGGGATTTGTGGAATTTGGGGGTGAGAATGTGAATTGGTAGCAACATTAAGCTGTAGATTGGAGCAGGATGCTTCACTGCCTGGGAAGCTGGAGGACAGAAGCTGTCATATGAGAAAAAGAATGGATTTTAAATGCTCCCTGAATACCCTACTTTTTACCCACAGTCTGTACTGTTAGGGCTTTTGGTTGCAAGCAACAGAAAGCTCTGTTTATTTTAAATAAAGGGGACTTTGTTGTAAGCACTTTGGGGGCTCACAAAATCAATGGGAAGATGAAAAACAAACTTGGAGAATGGAAAGCAATGTCTCCTAAGATCAAGCAACAGAACTATCACGTCCCAGGCCCCACTGCAGGAACCGGGTGCTCTGTACACCATCTGTGCAGCCACCCCAGACTTTCCTCTCCAGCAGGTCCAGAGTTTTGGGGAGAACATTCCCTTGGCTGAGCCTAACTCAGGTACCTACCCTCCCTAGAAGGCTGCATGGGGCTGGAGGAGAGGAAGGACCTGGCTCTCTTGGCATTCATGGTGTAGTGAGTGGCAGCCCTTCCCCACCCTAGACCACATAAAATGAGGGCTCTCCAAAAGGTGGAGATGGGAGTGCAAACAGGATAATGGTAGAAAGTCAAGCTAAAAAGTGATGCAAATCTACTTCATGTCCTGTGACTTAGCCAGAAGTGACTGGGATAGTGAAGAAGGTCCTTAGAGGTTTATTCCTCAGGTTTCCTCTCCCCTCTTCTCCAGACCCAGTTCCAAATACCACATTTCTGGGGCAGCTGTCCAGATGGGAATGGAGCAGGGAGAGGCTAGGCCCTGTCCACCTGTGAGATGGCGGGGCAACATCTCCCCCAGGGTGCTCTGGGAGCATTACACCGCCTGCCTGGCAGCGAGCTGTGCGCACGGCCCTCACTGGGCTTTCCCCAAGGACAGTGTGTGTTTGGGTGCAGCGGCCGTTGTCTTGTTATTCAGTCAATACCACCATGCGCTGTTATGCACTGTTATGCTCAGGACCAGTGAAGACCTTCTCCAAGAGTTACCACCTACTTACTCACTGTGCAACCCTGGGCAAGTTATTCAGCCTCTCTGAGAATCAATGTGATTGCCTAGGAAGGGGGAGATAAGAGTCATATGCCTACATCAAAGAATTCTTCTAAGTGTTAACTGAAGCACTAAGCACAGTGCCTAGCAATAGGGACCACTCAGGCCACACTAATCATTAATAAGAACCCAAAGAGTTAAAATAACTTTTTCTTGAATCCATTTATATATTCAAGGAGCAATATATTTCACAAGTTTACTGTTTGTTCTAAGTACAGCTAATTTCTAAGGACCCGGGAAACCACCATGTGGACTTAGAGCCAAAAGGACATTAGGGGTATTCAAGTTCAACCTTGTCATTGTACAAAGGAAGAGGCGGAGGCTAGCCAGGAGCAGGTCAGCTGACCACTGCGCGAAGCCCATCTTGTTCCATTGATTCCCATCAGTAGCAAGAGGCAGAGCGTCTACTTCTGTCCAACCTCAATTAAAGTAAAAATGTCAGGGTGGCACCTGTGGCTCAAAGGAATAGAGTGCTAGTCCCATATGACGGAGGTGGTGGGTTCAAACCCAGCCCCAGACAAAAACTGCCAAGGAAAAAAAAATCACACCTACGGGGCATCTCACAAGGGCAAGGGTGAAACTCAGCAAATGTGAAATGTAAATGTCATGCCACGGTGACTGGGAAAATGCCAGGAAGGCTATGTTGAATATTGGAATGAAAATGTGTCAAATGGTTTATGAAGCTAGTGTATGATGCCCCATGATCATATCAATGTACACAGCTATGATTTAATAAAAAAAAAAAAAAAAGAAAAAGAAAAACAAATGGTAAGTGAACACTCAAGGGTGAATTAATATGTAGTTATATAACCTTAGGACATTTTGAAGAATGGTGAAGGCCCCATCAACAAATAAAATACTCATTTTCTCTCCTCTTTCTCCTCCTCCTCCTCGTCCTCCTCCTCCCCCTCCTCCTCTCCCTCCTCCACCTCCTCCTCTTCCTCCTCCTCCTCCTCATCCTCCTCCTCCTCTTCTTCTCTCTCTCTCTCTTACACACACACACCCACATACTCAATTTATGTTAATCTACTTGCAATAGTCCCAAGAAAGGAAGTTATTAAATAAGTAAACAACAGTTATAAAATATTGAAAAGCAATATTATCTACATGTTCTGGGAAAGGTGAGGACATGAAAAACAAATAAAAAGGCAAGAAAGAGAAGGGACCATATGCTACTTTAAGCCCAGAAATGCATCTCCACAAAATAAACTACTATATGGTTTATAATTCTAAAAAAGAATTCCACGTGTATTTTATAGCACAAGGCTCGTTTACCTCCAAACCATTTATAGACTAATTTTATGCAAGGGGCATAACCACCGAACTTCACATGTGCAGTGTGGGGGAGGGGAGGGGAGCAGGTGGCTGACTTTTACCACTTCATCATATCCTTTGCCTAGTATCCCCTTACATTGGTATGACATAAAGAAAGTAGAATAGAGAATATTTATTTTTATAAATACAAAATAAAAGATAATTTTTTAAAAAAAAGAAGTTAACTGATGACTGCATACTGAACCTCAGCGTCAAAGCACTCTATGATAGACACACTTTTACCTGACAATGTGAATGCTACTTTTTTGCATCATTATTATTATTATTATTATTGCTCATTATTTCATTGCAGCCATCATCTGATTTCTTTTCCAAATGTATTTCTCTTCGTTCGTTCTTTACAAGGTTTTTGTTTCTAGTCCTTATCTTAAACATTATTATTGTTATTAAATTTGAAGCCTCTTTAATTTTGTGAAGGCAAAAAGTGGAAACCAAATAAACACATGTACATATACAGAGAAAATAAGGAAAAAAAAAAAAAAAAAAGTAGAATAATGCCTTCTGCAATGGAAAGCTTGTCCTGGGTGGAGAATAAATGGATTTTTCAATAGTACCCTTGTGGAATTACTAAGTTGAGTATGCTATATTTTTAATAAATACAAAACGTAAGCAGACGTCTTGACACATCTATCAAGCGATAGTTTAAAATTGAAGAGATTTTTCACTCTGCTTGTGAACCATACATCGTCCTTTCCACTTTCAGGTAGTTTATATCACACAACATTTGACATCCCTGAGTCAGATACACAAATTAAGGACACTAATGAATAATTGTTTAGGTCTTCTTTCCTGCTAACTTTACTCAGGATTCTCTTTCACACGTATAGGTGAGTCACCATCTCCCTCTCTCTCTCCACCAATAGCAGGATTACATTTGATTTTATAGCAGGAAAGCAAAATAATGTGAGTAGACAAGGAAATGAAAATTATATTCTGGGCAGACTTTGGGTTTACTGTGGAGGTGGGGGCAGGGTAAAACTGATTCTTAGACACCTCCACTTCTTGTCTGAGCTGCTTACAACCCGTCCAGTTTCTGTGCTCAGTACTCTGTGGTGTTAACAGTGCCCACTGCAGTGATCCAGAAGCGGTGCTGGTCAGTGAGCACAGTAAACGCTTGAAATAAAATACTGAAAATAAAGCAAAAAATGAAGTTTTAAAGCTATGTGATTATAAAGTTGCAGCAACACAACAGCAACTCTGTTCTCGTAGTGTCTGACACTTCCACTCTGCAACTCTGTTCTCATAGTGTCTGACACTTCCGCTCTACTTTCTGTGACATGTCAGTTTCTCTTTTGCCTCTCAGCGAACCATTTTTCACGGTGTTCTGTTTCTAAGTTAGGACATAAATGTCTCTCTCTCTCCGTCCCTCCTTCCCTCCCTCCTTCTATAATTCCTGATTTCCCCCTCATCTTCATACCTTTTAGTTGGATCTTCCAGTTAAATTGTATTTAAATTCCCATTAAATCACCTTAAAAACCTCCAAAAACAAAGGCATATATTGAAGAAAAAATCATCCTGGTTCATGATGGTTTGGATGTTATATAAATATTCCTCTTACTGGAAAGAGAACAAGAGGTCAGGGGCTATTGCTTTAAAAGAACTAAAGGTAGAGTTTAAGCCTTTAAAAATCATCCTTTTTTATCCCAGGATTAGTAAAGACCACCCTGTTAGTAAAGTACAAGGGATCAAAGCACTTAAGCATATGTTTGGTGAAAATAGTATAAACTACATATTTGGAGGACCATTCTCTAATATTAACTTTTAAACCATAACAAGGATAAGAAAGATACTCCCAACTATTTTTTTCATTCTTACCTCAAAAGCTTACAAACACAATCCGGAAACAAATGTCCTGTAACGTCCAGCTAATTCTAGTCACTCTGGCCTCACCTTAGCCAAGATATAAATCAAAATCTTTCTGTTCTCCAAAGAAGCAATGAACCCACAAGGAGTCCAGAGATAGTACTAAAAGTATTTTTTTAAAATAAAAAATCATTTTCAATGTATGATGCTCCCCAGATGTGATTTCATCTTTGTTTCTCATTTACAGCAATTATGGCCACCTATGGCACTGCGAATAGACTGGACATGCTGATTCAATCCCTGTCTGGCTGATTAAAGAACAGGCACAGCCAAAAGGCTGTTATCACTGAGGAGCCAAACAGTGTAAACCACACAGTGCCTGAGGCTGACTGCGCTCCTGCAGCCCGCCCAGTGTACCAGGGAGCCCCTGGCAGCACAGCCAGCCCTGCCCTATCCTTATTCTGAAGAACTGTGAAGACACAGGAGTCCCTATAAACTCAACTTGACCCACCAATTCCTCAGCCCTCTATACGTGGAATGTTATTCTGCAAAAATTGCATCCTTAGGATCATGAGTATTCCTCACAAGATATACCCTAGATAGGCTTGGCTGCTTATAAGTGGGCAGCTAGTGCTGAAAGTGACAGCAGAAATATCATTCCAAGCCAAATTCGGGTTGTTAAAGGTGATGATGGTTGTATCATTTTTAACAACCTATAAAGGACCAAGACGTTTCTATCTAAAATTTTCCACGGAAATGAGACAAATGTGCTCCCATTTACAGGGAATGATCTTAACTACTGGGGTGAAGGAAAAATAGGAAGAGTGACCATTTCTCATGTTCACATATTGGAGGGAGAGATACAGAAACACCTTTCCTTGAAACTTCACAACCCTCAAGTCCAAGTTTTTCCATCCTGTAAACCCAAACTGTGCTGTAGCCACTCAGGACCCCCTTGATTTATATAATCTGGTAAATGTCCACCTCTTGATCCCTCCCTGGTTCTCCACAAACACCTTCATTCTATTCACGGCTCCTCTAAAATACTCTGTACACATCAAAACAACCTATAAACAGATCAATACACCTCAAGATTTTGGGGGAGGGCATCGTCCCCTATTTCACTGTGGATCCCACTGAACTCAGCAGAGCCGCTGCCTCTGCTTTCGCAGAATGCACGTTTCTCTGGAAGCCACGCTCCTTGCCCTGAGTACCCAGTACCTTCCAAGGCTATAATGTATATAAATTATTTCCAAGTGTCCCTGAGGACCATTTTCTCCAAACACGTTGAACAGAAGCTAGCCATAAAACAAGACATGAGCTCCTGTTAAAGAATGCGACATGGGTAAGACTCCACCAGTATATTACAAGACAACGGAAATACAGTTTTAATGAAGAACTATTTTAGGGCATTAAGAAAAAAGTAGAGGGAAAGGATCGATTGGATTTCGGCTCATTTACCCCCAGGTGTTGGGGGAGGAAGTGTGCGTTCTGCAGTCTGGCAGGTGCATAAACAACCTCGGAATATTTCAGAGAAGGCAAAAGTACGCACAGGATCGCAGGGGACCCCGCCACCGGCGAGTTTCAAACACACTTCAAACATCTTTGCTGTTGCGACCCGGATCTTGCATGCACCCCCCGCCCCGCATCCCCCATCCCGCGGCTCCCGCCTCCCCTTCCCCGTCCCGCCCGGGGACGGTCCCTCATGCAGCGAAGTCAACAAGCGTCCCCAGCCAAGGAAGGGGCAGCCCGTCTCGGCTTGCGAGACAGGGAGGAAGGAAGCAGGCACCGCTCGCACGCTGCTTCTTGCATCCTACCGCCTGTGGAGCTCGCCTCCTCCAGCTGAGCCGAAATGCTTTCCACCCGTCTCACGTTCATTTTGGGGGACGCAGTGTGCAGGAGCGATCCTCGGGAGTCAACTGGCCCAGGGGCGCCTGTCTCTGGGTCTGGCACCGGAGCGCACCGCTGCTTGGCCGGGGGCGTCCGCGGCGCTGGGAGCGGCGGCGGCGGCGGGCAGGGAGCGCGGGGCCGGCTGCAGGTGCAGGCGGAGGCCGGCGGGGGGCGCCGGGGGCGCAGCGCGGCGCGGGGCGGCGGGGGCGGCCGAGGCGCAGGCGGGGCGGCGGGCGGCTGGGGGCGGGCGGCTGGGGGCGGGCTCGCAGCCGGGAGCCGGAACGCCGGGGCCCCTCCCTTGCGGGCTCGGTGCCGCCCCTGCCACCTGCTGCTGAGTCCCCAGAGGCGGGGAGCTGAGGAGGGGGCTGATCCGGTGCTTCTGGCGACCGAGGCGACTTAGGGTCTGGCAGGGCCGCCTCTGAGCGTTGTCACTGGTTATCTATGGCATCTCAGGACCCCTTCTTGCTGCGCTCAGGGCCTAGCTCTGGGGAGGGCTCGGAGACGCTGCACCTTTCCCAAAGAGGACTCCGCCAGATCCAAAGGGGCTCAGACACCCACAGCTGGACTGGAGACTGCTGCGCAAAGTTAGGCTGAGTTCGGACACCAGAGGGAAGCGAGAGACGACCTTCTCCAGAACTGGGCAGAGCGCCAGGCGCTGTTAGACAGGAAACTTTGCTTACTGAAGCTAGAAGCAGTCATGCGACTTGGCTAGGTGTTGGGGAACACTGGCCCTAGACACCAGGTGAGCACTGCAGGGCCAAGGCGAAGAGTGCCACCGTGGAAAGAGGGGGTGGACTAGGCTGGGAGGTATTTTGGACAAACACCCACCGAGAAGCTTCCTTTGAGAGTTCCCTGCCAGCTCTACAGTAAGGTGTCCCGTACCGCATCCCATGGGCGGTCATCTTTCGGAGTAGTTTGCCCTCTTAAGGAAAATAAGGCAGGGACCGATGGGACAGTAAAGACAAACCAACAGACCACTTGTGGCCATGGTTACTATTTGAGAACTCAGAATTAAAATGCAAACTTCTGTGTCCCCAAGAGTCAAGTACATTGAGCCTCTTTTGAGAGGAAAGGTCAGGTTGACCAGATCCCTGAGCAAATCAGACTTAAATCCCCTCCCACTCTCAATTGCTAGGTCAATTGGCCCTGACACAGCTAGAAGCCATTTCTCTTTGTAAAACACTTCACTGTCCCTGTGGCTTCTGTCTTACACTCACTGTCACCTGGTGAAATCGTGCCTCCTTCTCCAAGTAGGTCTCAACTGCCACCTTCTTTCCCTCTCTCCCCACACCCAATCCCATGATTGACCCCCTAGGTTCTTTGAGCCCTGGTGGCATGTAGGTGCTATTTGCATATTTCTTGTGATGCTTCTAATGTTCCTTTCAGTTCACTGTAAGGGGACAGATACTGTCACCTTCTCTGAGTTAAAATCCTCATTCCACTATTTGCCTGGTCATCATGTGACAGGGTGCAAATTATTTACATCAGTTGTAACAACAGTGCCTACTTTATTGTTTTGTTGTGAGGGTTTAAGGAAATTAGCAGAGGTGAAAGACTCAGGGCAGTGGCTAACACACAGCAGTCACTGTGTACTCATAAGCTACACTTACTTTTGAAATTGAGAACAATACTGTAGCAACAAAGTAATTAGCAAAATTCTTTGCCCATGTTTGGTCTTCCATGAGTATTATTTTCATTATTCAACAAAACATCTGGTAAGTACCAAGGACAAGGCACAGTTGTAGGCACTGGGATATCATCATGAGCATAACAAAGTCAGCCCCTAGGTGGGTGGCTTGCCTTCCAGAGTACAGGACAGTATGATAATAAATGAAATTAGAAGTGGTCTGCTTCTAAAGGAGGGGTCTCCTTTGCATGGGGGTCAGGTCGGGGAAGGTCTTCTGAAAAAGGCAACAGGTAAGCAAGGTCCTGAGAAGCTGTTCATGGGCTTCTTAAGGGAAAATGAACTCCCAGTTAGAGGGACCAGCAGGGCCAAAGCAAGAATAGCATGTTTGAAGAGCAGGGAGGAGGCTGGTGTGACAGGAGTGGAGGGAGGGAAGAGGAAGGTTCTAGAAGAAAGGGTCAGAAAGGATGGCACCATGTTCATTCTAAATGTTTATAGAATTCAGTCTGTGTACTTCTCCATCAGTTATTCTTCACACTTGCAAGCTTACTCTTAGGGTGTCTTTCTGTCAATTCCATTCCATTTAACCATTTAATGCCCAGTCAATTATTATCCTTCCCCTGGATACTTCTCATAGAAACTTCAAACCTAATAAGTCTTTACGTCTGTAGCAACCTTTTCCAGAAACTTCTGTCACAACTGTTGCTCTGTAGATAGCTCTAAATTGTATCATTTTGTGTCTGATGACTTCTAAAGCTACCTTTGAGTGTTGGTTTGGGTCCAGCAGCCTGGGTGAGAATCCCAGTTCCAACTGTTAACTAGCTGTGTGTCCCAGTGCAAATAACTTAATGTCCTTCAGTGTTTTCACTCTACAATGTAGAATAGTATCTATTTTAGTCAACTGTTGAGAGAGATTAAATGAGGAAGCATCAGTAGTGAGTTTGAATGGTTCTGGCACATAGCAGAGCTCAGGAGGAGCTATCATCATGAGGGTTACCTAACACCATATCGTCCTCATCATATTTTTCATGAAGAATTCAAAGAAAAAAAGGCACCATTATGTTCTGCAAAAGGCCTATTTGACCTCCCTTCATAGGATAGGAAGTAATCTATAACTCGTTTTCCATATGCAAAAAATATAGAATATTTTGCTAGACCAACCCATTTCTTAAATCTTATGCAGTGCTATCTGTTCTGTTCCTACTAAGGGTTAATCCCTGCACTGGTTAAAAAGATGGCAGCAGAATCATGTAAAGTAAAAAGAAACAGTAAATTCACCATGTGCTAGCCATTAATCTCAGATTTTATGAACATTATGTCATTTAATCTTCACAGAACACTTGGAGGTAAGCACTATCAATATCCCTTTTTAACTGATGAAGAAATTACAGCTCACAGAGATGAGAAGCTGGTTTGCCGATTTTATACCAATAGTGATCAGTTTCTCTGGGATGTGCACCCAACATTGTGACTAAGCGTGCCCAAACTTAATTACCACACTAAGCTGTCACCTGGGACTAAGATTTAGATGCTCTGGACTCTGACATTTTCTAGCTCTGTGTCCTTCAGAATGTCACTGATCATTTTTGAGCTTCAGTTCCTCATCTGTAAAAAAGGGAATTTCTGCTGCACAAGGTCATTGCCAGGATCAAGTCAGGTGATGAAAGTGAAAGCTGTATGTCAACCTAGGAATGTGAGAAGCATCCTGGATAGCTTTTATTATTGTTCTGATCTTTTATTGCCTATTGCTTTTATTGCCTGGTCTTTTCTGAAAGCCCCTCATGTTTTGACACAATCGCCACTTGCTCACAAGTACTAAAACAATCCTAGTAAAACTGCCAGTACTTAACATTTGCTGTGTGCTTACTGTGCACCACGGGCTGTGTTAAAAACCCTAGATCATTATTTGACTTAATACTAAGAAGAATCACCTCCCATGGCTATTTGTGACCCAGTTTTTAAAATGAGACAGAGATCCAGAAAGGTTAAGTAGCCCAATGTCAGCCAGCTGTGAAGGGGTGGAGCCGAGATTTGAACCCACATTCATCACAGTACAGAACTAGAGCTTTCAATGGCTTCTTCTGGATGCTTCTCAAACTTTAGCACTCCTAAGAATCACTTAAACAGTCGGTATGAAAACTCCTCTGCTTCAGCTTCCATGATGGATTCATGGAGGAGAGGTCTCAGAATCTAATTTCTTTTTTAATTAATAGACTTTATCTTTTAGAGCAGTATTAAGTTTTCAGAAAAAGAAATGAGCAAAACGTTCACAGAGCCCCCTCTATCCCTTTCCAACGCTTTCCTCCTCTTGTTTCTGGTTTTCCCTGTTATTAACATCTTGCATTCTTATAGTACATTTGTTACAGTTGATGAACCAATAATATGATATTTTTAACTAACATTAATAGTTTAGACAGGACTGATGATGGCTTTAGAAGAAGAGGAAAAAAGAGAGAGATCACTCAGAGGACAGGCCATATGAGGACAAAGCCACCTTCTGCCAGCCAGGAGGAGAGCCCTCACCAGAAACAGAACTCTGCTGACACCATGACCTTGGACTTCCAGCCTCCAGACTTGGGTGACCATAAATTCCTGTTGTTTAAACGACTGGGGAGGCTATGTGTTTTTGTTTTGTTTGTAGCAGCCCAAACAAACTAATGCATACTCTAAGTCTATACTTTGAGAAATCACTGTTCTTCACCAAAGGTAAGCAAGTGTGGCTTGTGAGCCAGAAGCTTCCGAAGCATCTGGGAGCCTGTGGGGAACTCAGAATCAGGGGCTCTGCCTCAGACATCCCGAATCAGTATCCTCATGTTAGCAACATCCTCAGGTCATTCCAGATACGCAGATTAAAAGGTGGGCCATGCTGCTCAACACGGTACTCCTGGTGCCTGCCCGTTTACCTTGTGTTCTCATGGAGCTTGGCAGAAATCACTGGACATGAGCAGAGGCCAGGGATGTAACCACCCTGCATTCACAGCACTTGGCTCTAGGGATACAACCCTGTTTCACTTTTGTGTCAGCCCCTACTCAAAAGGATAGAATAATTATAATCTCATTAGAGTTCAAGTAACAAATATTTGCAACCTTGATCAGCTGATGACACCTAAAATTTATGATTTTAATTTTCTCAGAGTCAGAGTCTCACTCTGTGGCCCTGGATAGAGTTCAGTTGCCTTTCAAGAGCCTCAAAATCCATGCTTGAGCAATTCTCTTCCCTCAGCCTCCTGGGTAGCACACAAGTACACCAGCTAGTTTATTTTCAGTAGAGATGGGGGTCTTGCTCTTCATCAGGCTGGTCCTGAACTCCAGAGCTCAAGCAATCCACCCACCTCAGCCTCCCAAAGTGCTAGCACTCCAGGTGTGAGCCACTGCACCCAGCCTTCCTAGCAGTTCTTAATCTATCAGTATGATCATAATCTACTTTGAGAGCTTCACATTAAAGAGGATATTAGTATGCCATAAGGAGATAAAAAATGACGCAAAATGTTTTAGAGCAGCAAGATTCATTCCAACCTTCCTATGGGATTTTTATATCCCGTCTCCCGTTTGATCTTTACAACTCTGAAAAGTAGACAGGTCAGATTTTATTATCCCCATTTTGCAGATGAAGAAACTGAAGTGAGTGGAGATTAAGTGACTTATTAGAATTTTCACAAGGCACAAGGGATGCAACCCGATGACAGACGTGCATCATCTGACATCTTTTAGCACTTGGTTCTATAAGCTTTGCCAAGTTTGTATTAGTTGGCGTCCTGCCAAATGAGCTGTAATTCTCTAAGCACCAAAACACAGATTTGCCTTGCAACTTTGTCTTGCAGCATAAGTCCATATTGCCAATGTAAAGTTATTATCTCACTTCACTGCATTTCTCCCGACTTGTGGGCTTCGGGAAATCCACTGGCTACATTCTCTATGTGGCAAGAGAAGCGATTAAGGGATTTGCTTTGGAATGGAGATTTAGTTTAACTAGAGAGTTCTGCAAAAAAAATTTAAAACTAATATTATTAATGAAGTTAATGCTGAAAAGGTTTTACCTAAATTCCATATCTCTAAATTCTATATTTGACCCATATGTTCTAAATGGTAGATAGGTTCATTAAATTCCAAATTGTTTTATACCATTTATCCTCAAATTTTCTTTAAGTGCTTATTTTACTGCATGAAGACTAAAAATAGGTCCTTGGGAAGTAAGGATATGCTAGTTTGTCTATTAATAGTTTGAATGAAACTCTTCAGAAATGATTTTTATCACAACTAAATGAATGCAGAGGGTTTTCCTCTTAACCAAAAGTTAGAAATAGCTCAAAACTATTCCAAATGATTTGTTTTCTTGAAATATATGATTCAAAGAGATTAAGTCCTTAAAAAAAAGAAGGAAACAGGAAAGAAACGTATTTTTTTTTTCAGGTGTGTGTGGCTCAGAGTACTATACTATATTCCTGGTAAGAAAGTTAATTAGTATATTTAAGATTTATTCATTAACTTAGTGATTCAAGGAATTACACTTAATTTATTTTGTTTTAGGTTGTATTAGTACAATTAAAGTTCTTTATACAAACTAGAAGTGCTGTAGGGAGACCAAGAACTTATTTTTTACAATTAAGGTAAAAATCATTCCATAACCTGTGCCCAAATAATCCAAAAGTAGGTCTTGTCATCGGTCAGAATGAATAGCAAAACTGCCACACGTACACATCGAAATAATGAACAACCTGACACTGAACCTCAGGTGTTGGTTAACACCCTCCAGGAAATGAATGAAAGAGAGGAGAAAGAAGTCAGAGACCTTCCAAACCTTAGGGCCAGTATTTTCAAAAGTCCAGATCTTTCAGATGGGTGATGGTAACAGATGGCATCAAAGACTGAAAATCTAACTATGGGGTGATGGTTAACGGGTTAGAGAACAAGCACATTTAGATTTGAGGGAGAGTGAGAGATAAAACAAAAAATGCATTATTTTGTTATTGTTATTGTTTGTATGATTTTTTTCCTTTTTTTTATTGTTGAGAATTAATTGAGGGTACAAGAAAACAGGTTACACTGATTGCATTTGTTAGGTAAAATCCCTCTTACAATCACAATCGTGTCTTGCCCCCAAAAGATGTGGCACACACCAGACTCCACCCCCTCCCTCCTTCCCTCTCTTTGCTCTTCCTTTCCCCACCCCTCCCTCCTTCTTTCTCTCTCTGCTCTCCCCTTCCCCCACCCCCTCCATGTCATTAATTGTGCTCACATCAAAATTGAGTACATAGAATTCATGCTTCTCCATTCTTGTGATGCTTTACTAAGAATAATGTGTTCCACTTCCATCCAGGTTAATACAAAGGCTGTAAAGTCTCCATTTTTTTTAATGGGTGAATAGTATTCCATGCTGTACATAAACCACAGCTTGTTAAGCCATTCCTGGGTTGGTGGGCATTTAGGCTGTTTCCACATTTTGGTGATTGTAAATTGAGCTGCAATAAACACTCTAGTACAAGTGTTCTTATGATAAAAGGATATTTTTTCCTTCTGGGTAGATGCCCAGTAATGGGATTGTAGGATCAAATGGGAGGTCTAGCTTGAGTTCTTTGAGGTTTCTCCATACTTCCTTCCAAAAAGGTTGTATTAGTTTGTAGTCCCACCAGTAGTGTAAAAGTGTTCCCTTCTCTCCACATCTACGCCAACATCTGCAGTCTTGAGACTTTGTAATGTGGGCCATTCTTGCTGGGGTTAGATGATATCTCAGGGTGGTTTTGATTTGCATTTCTCTAATAATTAGGGATGATGAGCATTTTTTCATATGTTTGTTAGTCATTTGTCTTTTTTTAAAATTAAATCAAAGCTATGTACATTAATGCAAGGATGGGGCACCATACACTGCTTTTATATAAAATTTGATGTATTTTCATCACACTGGTTAAAGTAGCCTTCCTGGCATTTTCTTAGTTATTGTGTTAAGACATTTATATTCTTCATTTAGGAAGTTTCACACGTACCATTGTAGGATGCACCATAGGTGTGGTCCCATCAATTACCCTCCCTCCACCCATCCTCTCCACTCCCCTCCCCTCCCTTGCCCCTTTCCCCATATTCTTGTGCTGTAATAGGGTTATAGCTTTCATATGAAAGCCAAGTTTCATAGTAGGGCTGAGTACATTGGATACTTTTTCTTCCATTCTTTTTTTTTTTTTTTTATTGTTAAATCATAGCTATGTACGTTAGTGCAATCACCTGTACCCATTCTAAGATGCATCATAGATGTGGCCCCACTCATTACCCTCTTTTTCTTCTATTCTTGAGATATTTTGCTAAGAAGAATATGTTCCAGCTCCACCCATGTAAACATGAAAGAGGCAAAGTCTCCATAATATTCCCTGGTGTACATACACCACAATTTATTAATCCATTTGTGGGTTGATGGGTACTTGGGCTTCTTCCATGATTTAGCAATTATGAATTGGGCTGCAATAAACATTCTAGTACAAATATCTTTGTTATAATGTGATTTTTGGTCTTCTGGATATATACCTAGTAGAGGGATTGTAGGATGGAATGGCAGGTCTATTTTTAGATCTCTAAATGTTTTCCAAACATCTCTCCAAACGGAATGTATTAGTTTGCATTCCCACCAGCAGTGTAGAAGTGTGCCCTTTTCTCCACATCCATGCTAACATCTCTGGTTTTTAGATTTTGTGATATGGGCTAATCTTACAGGAGTTAAATAATATCTCATAGTAGATTTGATTTGCATTTTTCTGATGATTATGGATGATGAGCATTTTTTCATGTGTCTGTAGGTGATGTGCCTGCCTTCTTCAGAGAAGTTTGTCTTCAAGTCTCTTGCCCAGCCTGAGATGGGATCACTTGTTCTTTTCTTGCTGGTACATTTGAGTTCTCTGTGGATTCTAGTTATTAAACCTTTGTCAGAGACATAACCTGCAAATATTTTCTCCCATTCTGAGGGCTATCTGCTTGCTTTACTTACTGCGTTCTTGGCTGTGAAGAAGCTTTTTAGTTTCATCAGGTCCCAGTAGTATATTTTTGAAGTTGCTTCAATTGCCTGGGGGGTCCTCCTTATAAAATATTCACACAGACCGATTTCTTCAAGAGTTTTCCATGCACTTTCTTCTAGTATTTTTATAGTTTCATGTCTTAAGTTTAAATCTTTAATCCAGTGAGTGTCTATCTTAGTTAATGGTGAAAGGTGTGGGTCTAGTTTCAGTCTTCTATAGGCTGCCAGCCAGTTCACCCAGCATCATTTGTTAAATAGGGAATCTTTTCCCAACTGAATTTTAAAAAAATAATCAATGTATTCTGTTTTTTTAAATTTTTTTATAATGTTATTTTTTTATGAAGTCTTTTGTACATAGATCTTAAATACATTTATGCCCATTTCAGTGTGTTGTTTATTTGTACAAATTGGAGTACTTACATCATACTAATCAGCACAGCTTTCACTCATTTACCCAATTATAGCATTAGGACATTTGTGTTCTACACATGATAGAACCAACTTGTACTTGCAATGTGCTCCATTGTTGTGGTCCCCCTACTATACCCTATTATTCCTCCCACTCCCTCCTCATCCCTCCCCCTCCCCTTCCCTCCTTCATCATAGCCTAAAGTTGTGTTTCATTATTCATATGCAAGTGTGAGTTATTATAAATTGGTTTTACAGTAGTACTGAGTACATTGGATACTTTTTTTCCATTCCTGAGATACTTTTCTAAGAGGAATATTTTCCAGCTCCATCCATGTAAACATAAAGGAGGTAAAGTCTCCATTTTTTTTTTACTGCTGCATAGTAGTCCACAGTATATATATATCACAGTTTATTAATCCATTCATGGGTCGATGGGCACTTGGGCTTCTTCCATGACTTGGCAATTATGAATTGAGCTGCAACGAAAAATCTGGTGCAAATGTCTTTATTGCCAAATGATTTTTGGTCCTTTGGGTATACACCTCATAGAGGAATTACAGAATCAAATGGCAGGTCTACATTTAGATCCCTGAGTGTTCTCCAAACTTCCTTCCAGAAGGAACGTACAAGCTTGCATTCCCACCAGCAATGTAAAAGTGTTCCCTTGTCTTCACATCCAAGCCAACATCTGTAGTTTTGGGATTTTGTGATGTGGGCTACTCTTACTGGAGTTAAATGGTATCTCAGAGTAGTTTTGGTTTGCATTTCTCTGATGATTAAAGAT
>CAUYPK010039185.1:0-14999 GCA_963574355.1 Loris lydekkerianus | reverse complement strand
TCCTGGTCAGGGAATGTGGAGCCCCAGTGGGTGCAGGTCACGGGTCGGGGGTCGCTGCACACCTCTTATGGAGGCCTGGGCGGTGCCTAGCCCAGGAGTTTGAGGTTGCTATGAGCTGTGATGTCAGGGCACTCTACCCAAGGCAAGTGCATTCTGGTTTTGTATCAGTTTCTAGTAAGCGTGATGGCTAAATGTCCATTTCTAAGTAGTATCTGATTCACTTTCTGTGTGCTGTTAAATGCTATGACTGCAGATGAGGATTTGAATTATGTTTAATTATCCAGTCAATTATTTAGTCTGAATATTAATTCAGCCTCTCATGGAGCTGCCCATTACAACATCCACAGTTTGCCTTGTGATTGTTTGTAAGAGGTGTAACTTCCCATTCTATTGTCTTTTTGAGTACATAACTGTAAGTATGATATCAAAGTGTAATTCATTATTATGATCCAAGGCCAGCATTCTAAATACTAGAAGGAGTGAACTATCTATTCAAGATTCATTCTTCCACAGAGCTCTGCAAAAACTATGGAAGAAACTAAGTGATCAATATGGATAAAATCATAAGTTAAAGAAAAAAATTAGTTTAAGAAAATAAAGAAAAAACAAGTTGAAAGGCTATATTTTGTAAGCCTCTGAAATTATTGTAAAAATGGTTAGATTCATAGACTCACTAAATCTTATAGTTTACCAAGTCTGATCATAACATAACCAAAAAGAAAAGAAATGCACTTTAAAACATCACTAGGAAAAACTATCCTGACTTCCTCCTATGGCACTTTTTTGCGGTTTTCAGAAATAAGTGACATAAATCTCACTTGAACAAACCTAGATGCCATGGCACTCTACCCAGGGCAACAGGTTTATTACAAGACCAATAAATTAACTTTGGCTGAAGAATGGAGATTGCAAAAACATCAACAATCCAATTTGAAGAGTTTGAGGATCTGATTGGCACCTCTTTTCAGAACCTATTACCTGAAGCAGGAGAAATATAGGTCAGGATCAAAAGTCTTTACAACCATGGGTGATACCACTAAAGTGACTTACTGGAATAGAAGGAAGAACTTTTCCAAGAAAACAGAGGTATTGAGCAAAGAACAGTATAATGGCCCATTCCACCCCTGAATAATTAAATTTCACCAGGACCAGGTAGTTTTTTTTGTTTTTTTTTTTTTTTGCATTGAAAGGATATATTTTATTTTTTATTTATAACTTATTTGGTTCTAATTCTCATCTCTTGAGTTATGCCAGAATCCATAATATTCCAAATGATATTCCAAAAATAGTTCTTTCAAAAATAATTCTGATTTGCCAATAGATTTATGATAATTTGAAGGGGGTCTTCTTTGACATCCTGCTCCTGGACTGTGCCCTGTCCCATGTACTATTTGTGTTAAAATCATAAATAACTTAGAATGAGATAACAAGTGAATCAATTTGATTAAAGTAGCAAATTTCAGACACAATTTAATTGTGAAATGCAAGCCCAGCAAAAATTAAAACGTAAAAATTTTGGCCTTCCCCTACTAGATGTATGAAATAAATATGCAGGGAGCCTGGAATCTTGGTCTTTGCTGAAGACTCACAATAAGGAATAAAGATCCTTTGGCCCGTGCTGGTCTTAGAACATTAAATCTGTGTCTGACTGTTCATTTTCCTTCATTCTTCCACCTCCACCAAGCACTGGGAAAGCACCACTGTGAAGTTTTGGGCTGGTTCCCCAACAATGCTATATTATACTAAAAAAGTCATCATTTGTAACCAAGAAATAACATTGTACTTTAATTGTGAAGCCTGTTGTTTTCTATTTTGTCCTATTAATTATTTTTATTAATGTTCTTATTACTTCTAGCAATTTCAGAATAGTAGATACTTTGAAATTATCTTTTTCTCCTAAAACATTATGATATATGCTATATTCCTATTTTAATATATGAAGATTATTAGCCCTGTGGATTTAGTTAGTTCTTTACCTATTTATTATCTTCAGTTTAGTTGGCTAATTTTATATTGTCAATAATTTTTATAAATTTTGATATTTTTTAAAAATTCAGGAAATGCCAATTTAATATAATTTCATAGTACTATTAGGATGTAGTAAACACATAATTAATTCTATTACCAGGATGGCAATTCACTTGGAGTTGGCCACACACATGTATTAAATATTCAACAGATAGTTTTGAAGTAACAAAAATATAAAAAGGAGACATGATAATAAAACATAATTATTGCATTAAAATTATCATACAAAATATCAAGGAATAGGCAAAAATTCAGTCATTTTGTTTTAAAAACAAATTATGCCAATTATCTCTATATATGACTTGTGTACTTTTTTCCATTTTTTCCAAAAAACTTGTGATATTTTTTAAAGACTGAGAAACTAAAAATTGAAATGGATTCCTTTCCCATTTAAGTATACAGTGTATAATATTCTCCAAAGACTGTTTTCAACCTGTATTCAAATTCTTTTATTCTCCAATGATGTTTAAAATGTATGGTGGTACATTTATACATGTTTAATCGATTTGACAGTTATGCAATTTGTGGAATTTAAATAAAACTTGCTATTCTGCTGATTCTGTCTAAATGCTATTGAACCTCCTAGTAGATCAATTGAATGCATTTAGGAATTATGTTAGGTGCCGCCTATGGCTCAAGGAGTACGGCGCCAGCCTCATAGACCGAGGGTGGCGGATTCAAGCATGTAGCCCGTGCCAAAACAAAACAAAACAAAACAAAACAAACAAAAAAAAAAAATCATGTTACTCAGGACTGTAGTCAGCAGAAACCCCATCAATAACTCAAGTAACTTACTTATCATACTGAAAATATATTTATTTATAAGATTATTACCTGTTTCTCACCAGTTTTATTGAGGATTAGTTTATTACAAAAATTAACTTATGGTGGATAAAAGATACAAACCTAAGTCAGGAAACTAAAAGAATCCCAAAAAAAAAAATGTTTCATGTTTTTATTGTCCTAAATTCTACTGTTATATATATTCACATACATGTCTTTTTATGGACATATGTCTTCATACCTTTTGGATAAGTGTCAAGGCTCTGTCATGTAGCAGGACCATATTTAGAGCCTTTTAAAAAGTATCTGTACAGTTTCACATCACATCCCTAGCAATGAATGAGCATTTCATTGCTCCAAAGCATCACCAAATATTTGATCATTCTCGATGATACCTAGAAGAATCTCATTATTGATGTTAATGCACATAGTTTTAATTTAATTTCTTTTTGCTCACCATTTTTTAATGTGTATAATGGCCAATTTCACATTTATTTTATCTAGTACCTTTTGGAATATTTACTCATTTTTAGTCTGCTGTTTTCCATTTTATAATTACAGTATGAAAGTCCTTTATATGTTCTTTTTATAAGTCCCTTTTCAGATATATTTACTAAAAATACTTCTCCTATTAGAAATATTATTATTTTCTCCAAGTTTTTAGTTAAAAGGGACTTTTTGTTTGTTTGTTTTTTGGGCTTTTCTTCTGATGTTTATAAAACATTTTGAATTAATGATGTATGTGATGTGACAGGAAGACCAAAGTTCTTTATATTTCACAAAGATAGATTGTACACAGGTAGTGTGTTGTTCAAAGACTTGTTCCACAAAGTTTTCTTATCACTTGATTGACTTAGTATCTTTGTTAAAATCAGTCAGCCATTATGTGTGAGTCTATTTCTACATTTTCTTTCTTGTTCAATTTATTTATCATATCTTAGTTACCAGAACACGATTGCAGGTAGTTTAAATCTTCCATGAATTTTCTTCATTTAAAAAAATTGCTCTGGATAGCTTGAATGTCGTTTTATACTAAAAAAAAACTACATCCTAGTTTACATTTGGTGATGCTTTGGATCTATAATCTATTGATCACTTTTGTGAGAATTGTCATTTAAGTCATATTAAGTCTTCCAATCTATGAACATGTTTTATTTCACCATTTCTTTAGGCTTATTTAATTTCTATCAGCAAGATTATGTCGGTTTTAATTAAAGATCTTCCTGGTGTTTTATTTAATATAGATCAAAATATTATATGTTGTTACTATTTTAAATGAATTTTTAAAGGATGATTCCATGACATATCATAGAATGCTGTGCATCTATTTATGTAAGTCACAGAAATCTATAATCTGTGTTGTGTAGAAAGAGTATAGGCTTTGCAGTCTGGCCTATTTCATTCATTCTGAAAAGTATTTTGTGTGCATTTTGTTAAACTCTTAAACGGTCATGATGATGATATCTGCTAGTTTAATTATAAGTGGTGCTCTTAATTCACATAAAGAGCACCACTATATTTAACAGCCCAAATTGCATATAGAGGAAAGAAAAACATTTTCCTTTAAAACTTCCACAGAGAATGAAAATGCACTTTCTCTTTCTATTTTATGAAACAACTCCCATCCCTGCTAACACGACACTTTCTCTTTTTCACAGCCATATTGAGATCACTGTGGACAAAGTCAGATAATCATCCACAAACAATTATAGAAGTACTCTCTTTGGTCTTTTACTCACATAAAGTACACACATATTTTTAAAAGGTATTTTAAAATCATTCAAAAATGTTGATTTTAATGCCAATGATTTATGAAACCAAGAAGGATAAAAAAACAAATCATAATACATATTACAGAAAACCCTGGCCCTTTATATCAGTTGCTGATAAGAAAAGTAAACCTTTCTCACTGATTTAAGGATTGTATCCTTTTGAAACAACAATAAATTAAACCATTAAAAAGTAAACTACACCATTGAACTGAAAAGCAAACAGTGAATTTAAAAACTAATACCTAAAGAAAAAGCGTATTTTCTAATCTCTGCTTTTATGTCTTCTTTTGCTTTCACTAGACGATAAAAAAGTGAATTCTAAACAAAAATGTCACAAGGAATGAAAAAAAAAAGTATCCATCTATTTTGCATACCAGCAGGGGCTCCAAAAATTTAAGAAAAGAAAATATATGAGATGCTACTTAAGCATAAAGTTGGAGGGGAGTGAGACAAGCAACCCAATGAAGTCTATCATTATGGAACTAACTCGTTTCCTAATGGCAAGTGAGAGTCCCTTATTTTGTAGTCATTCTATTTACTCGGGAAAAATACACTGAAATATGGCCGGAGATGAGTCACAATACTTTACCGCTAATTTGTAAGTCTTTACTGGATTCATTTTTAGCTTCTTGCAATCCTTGACCTTGTGTGTACACGTGTGTGCATGCATGCCTGGTATGTGTGCTGGTGTGCGTGTGCGTGTTTGTGTGGGTCTGCATGTGTGCTGGATCCGTGCTAGAGGCCCTTGGCCCCTAACGCTGTCAGGTCAGAGGCAATAAGAAGCGATGGCAGTTTTCATCTGTGTATGCAGGTTGCATTTCGTACCAGTGGCTTCTAGCTTGTACTTGCTCTGACCACCCACATGTGCGTCCCAAATGCTCATTCTGTGATTTAAACTTCAGTATCAGACAGGAACATGTATCCTTAAAGAGACTGCTTAACCTGCTCTCTCAATTGCCTTAGGTCCACTGCTATAAATAAATTTTAAATAAATGATTCCAAGACATATCAAATGCCTTAGCTAACCCTACTCAAGAAAGTGAGCAAAAATAAACACATATATAACCTTTTTATGTCATTACTAAGTAAAATTTGAAACCTTTTAAAATAACTAAATGATTATGCATATCACTATAAGTCTATTAAGATGTCGAAGAAAGTTCAAATGATTTTTTTTCTGTTATGTAGACATTTTACACAATTACACAAGGCTTGGTAAAGTGGGCATTGTAAGTTTATCCAAAAGGTTAATAGCTCCATTTGACAGATTGATGAGAGCTTATTGAATCAAACTTCTAAGAATTAAACTTTGAACGGTCTTAGAAAATGTCTTTCTTCCTTCTCTTTAATATTTTTCAGAGAATGTGTTATCCGTTGCTGCTGTTCTCTTTCCCTGAAGGAGATGACATTGTTTTGATTTTTTATTGAAAATGAAAGAGGCACACTGGAAATGAAAATTAATTTTGACATGTTTTCCTCTCAAGAAGAATTCAGACTTTAGTCGTGCTGAATCTTATCAGAACAGTTCCCTGTAGGAGGATAAACTATGAAATTGAGCCAGGATTTCAAAACTGTAGATTTGATGAAAAAGAAGGAAGCCTCTATGTCTTCCTTGGCCAAACTGTATGTTTAATGGATTCCTAGTTTTACCAAAGGAACTGAAAACAATCTCTCCATAAGACAAATTTCACAGGGAAGAAGCTCTTTAACCACCTTTTATACAATTTTACTAACCAGGATTATTAACCTACAGCATTAATAAGTCAGACGTAAAACTTAGAAACGAGGCTCACCTTGAAATTGTAGGAAAAGAAACTGATATAGACTGCACTTTTCTTTCTCCTAATTTCTGTCCCCAATATCTCTATATGGATTTATTCCACACCCTTCTGAACCGCAGGCTAAAACAATTTTTCTTAAGTTTTATAAAAAAGACGCTACAGAACCTTTTAAAATGAATTGTTACTACTAAGAAAACTATTGATCACATGAAGAATACACTTAATAAGACATAAATATGTACCATTTATCTAGATAAACTAGTACATTTAAGAGAGATGGCTATGGATTATTCCACTGTGTAGGTATACTGCAACGTTTTCGTCCAGTCATCCATTGCTGGACATTTAGGTTGATTCCAAAGCTTGGCTATTGTGATTAGTGTGCAAAAAATATGGGAGTGCAGGTATCTTTTTCAATGTGCTGATTTCCTTTCTTTTGGATACATATCCAACAGTAGGATTGTGCACTCATTTTATGAGATAGCCATAAACAAGGATGAAATCTTGCTATTTGCAACAACATGAATGGAGCTTGAGAACATCATATGAAGTGAAATGACATAATCACAGAAAGATACATCTCACATGTGCACACTCCTGTGTGGACGCTAACTGTTAACAACACTTGATCTCATGGAGGCAGAGAATAGAATGACAGTTGCCAGAGGTTGGGAAGGGTAGTGTGTGTTTGGAGTAAAGTAGAGACGGTTAATGCATGCAATAATATAGATAGACAGTTCAATAGAATATTCAGTACTTGATTGCACAACAAAGTGACTGTAGTTAACAATAACTTGGGGAATAATTTAAAATAACTAAAAGAATAGAATTAGAATGTTGCCAACACAAAGAAATTATGAATGCTTGAGGTGACCGGTACCACAATTATTCTCATTTAATTAATACAATTCGTATGCCTGTATCAAAACATCACATGGACCCTGTAATTGTTATGGGTACAACTATTCTATACCCATAATATTTAAAAATTTTTTAAATATTAAGAGATATTGTTCTGTTAAATATCACCTTGAAAGCAAAACACACAAAAAGAAACCAAGCCTGTGTAGTTCATTTCATTCTTTTAACCACCAGAATAAAGGTAATCAGAGGTAGCTTACTACTCTGATCAATTAAACTGGTATGTCTCAATCAAAGTTTCGCTATACATACTCAATTCCCAGTTGTTGTTGGAATCATTTTAAGCTATTAATGTTTTTTCACTTTTTTCACTTTCACATCATTTTAAGTTTTTAGTATTTTTTCACTTTTTATTGAAGTAGATTTAGGGGGTATAAGTTGTTTTTCATTACATGTATGCATTATAGTATAACTCTTAGTAAAAGTGAAAGACTTATAAGATCTAATGAGAAACCAGAGTAGAATGTATCTCTTAGCATTGCAGTGACAAAATACATGTGACTTAGTCATTAGTTGGGATCAGAAACTCAAGAGATTTGTTTACAGAGAATATAAAAATATTCCATTACAGTACCTTATAAACAATTCAAACAACTTGAAAAAAAATGCTGTTTAAGGATGGAAAATGTCAGTAATAACAAATTATCAAATATCTAGAAATTAATATGTAAATACAAACTCTCAAAAAAAAAGAAAGAAAAATGGTACCTGTCTAAATGGTTTAAAATACACTTAAAAGATTAAAAGTAACACAGAAATTCTTTGCAAACTGACATTAACTTAGAACTAATATATAGTGATCAGTGGATCAAAATAGATATTTCCAAACTGAACCAAAGCTTATGATTTACCCATGTCTAAAGGACAGAAACCATATTCAATATCAACTAATAAGAATCTGTTATTTGAGAACTGGTATTGCCAAAATTAGCTTTCTATACATAAAAAAAGCAAAATTAGTACTTATGTTACATCATACAATTAAATTACAAATAAGAAAATAAAAGCCCAAAGAAAATTAGAGTGATACTTAAAAACATAATACAAAAGGAAAATGTTATAAAAAAATCTTGAAAAGATTGATGTATTCATAGCATAATATAAAATACAGCATATAGAAATTTTTAAAAGAAATAAATAACAATTTGTGAAAAATACTCCCAATATCTATAATATCATTGTTTTAATGTCTGGAACACAAAGTGAGCTATAAATTAAGAAGAAAAAAACTAAAATTTGGCAAAAATGGCAAATTATAATATAACAGCACTGACTTAATTTTAGCCATGAGTCAGACATTCGTTGCTTTACATATTTCTTATTATATCAATTTTAATTTCTTTTATTATTATATCCATTCCATTAATCCTCAGTAATACACGGTAAGTACTGTTCTACTTGCCATTGTTTGGTGCACCTCTGGTACCACCTACAATTTCCCCCCTTCGTGCTGTCGGCAGAGTGCCCCTGCCGAGGTACTCAATTCTGAGTCACAGCCATGCCCAAGTCTTGCACTGTTGGAACTGAGCAGCGCCACCCCTTGTGCCATGGTCCATACTTCTGTGAACCTGCCAGTTTTCTGACAATCCAGGTGTGGCGTGGCTACAGAAATGCTCTTCACGTACCTGTGCAACCTCTAGATGTGGGCACTTTTCCAATGTGTAGGCAAGGGAAGGGGAGCTCTGAGTAAATGTGTCCCTGCTCTCATACCCTGCAGTGGTACAGGTGGCAGGCTCAGAGAAGTACGTGTAGGATGAAATGAAGCTGAAGATGAAAAGTCAGGATGTGCAGGCGTTTGTAACCCTGTAAAAAATGTAGGCACTTAGTCTGAGAACACTGGGAAGCATGATGATGGTGTGACCCTCCCTGGTGACATCATCAAGCTCCAGTGTTACCAGAGGTAAAATTATTGGTAAAAATTGTTTTACCAATGGGTGAACACTGAGTGGGGTTAGGGAAGGAAGCAGGAAGGACTGAATTAGGAAGAACAGATAGTAAAGTCTATGACATGATGGGGAGTAAAGAGGTAATATTGCAGTATACTGGACATGGGTAAAATCAATAGACGGATTCAGATGACAAGGCTACTTAAAGAACTGCAATTGTACATAGATTCATACAAACTATAAGTTAATTATTCATAAAGCCATTTTGATTTCTATGAATTACTTGAATAAAATAATATCTATAATTATAACAATCATATATGATAATGTTTATAATTATTATAAATTATTATAATAATATATTATAATGTCTATTTGAGCAGGAAAATGCAATTATCTAATAAAAAGCTAACAAAATTTAAGGGGAAAACACTATGTTACTTCCAAGAAACACAATTTTTCATTTCTGAGTCAAAACCCAAGCAAAATTATAAAGGAAGAAATGATATTTCTTTCTAAATATACTTTAAAAATATCTCTTCCATGACTAAACTGATTCACAGTAACCAGAATGCTTTCATGACAATTGAAACCTCGCATAAGCTTCAGGGCATTATCTAACCAAGCTCACTAAAATACTATTTTTAAAAATGCAGTGCTGAATGGAATCTTTCATAATGTGATAGTTTATTGTGAGATGTCATTTTGTAATTTTTTCCAGTCTTGCTTGAAGACTTTTTTAATAGCTCAGCAACTCTATTTTACAAGGAGGTTCCCACTAAATATTTTGTTGACAGTAATTCTGCATGATATGCTTTTAGAAATGTTTATTAATACATTTTTACATTAACAATTTAAAAATCTTCCCTTCCCCATTCATGGCTGTAATCCAGCTATCTCCCATCATTAAATGTTAAAAGAGAGGAAAGCTGCAGGTAGAAGGGGGCGGGGAGAGAGAGCTGGCCTATGTGACCACCATGGCCACTCTAAAATCAGATTTAGTGCGAGTGGATCTCTTTCCTGTGTAAGAATTCGCACACTTTATACTACGAAATTTTACTGAGAATTAGGAAGTCCTATACTACTCTTATTTTTTATAGTGAAGGCATAAATTAGACAAGTTGTTTCCATTCAGTTCCTAACTATAGTGAATGTAAGCATGAGGCATAATGAGGTATAGTTCTAACACATTGTGTCCATAACTTACTTTTTTTGTTAAAATTAAACCATTCATTTCCAAAAGGAAATGTACATTCAATTCATATTTGAAACCAAAGTAAAATAGTTTTCCTCCTTACCTCACATCCTCACATAAAGTAAAGGTTCCTATTTAGTGGGAACCTCCTTGTAAAATGGAATTGCTTCTATTTTACAAACATGCCTTTAGACACTGCTCTTGAGGTCAGAGAACTGTGGGGACTTTCCAACTCCAATATGACTATATACTCCTACCTGATGGAGACACCAGCAGACACTGTGTACGTTGTCAGAACAACAATTTCCTTGCAGGTGACTCCTGTCTCAGTCATTCATAATAAGCTTGGTAATATTTTTGTTTGTTTAACAAAAATAATGTAGGAAAAAAATTCAACTGTTGTTATATTGATAACAGCTCACATCTCCTGTCCATAGGGGGAGGCGTGACTGAGGATGTGATATTTCCCCCCTTCTCTGGAACTCGCCTTTCTTTTGATCTAAACCTGAATACTTTGAACCACAAGGTCTAACACTATTTCATAGTTATCCCAACAGCTCACTGAAACTCAGTTTAAGATTTTGATGAATAAGTTTGCATATATTATGAAGTTAGAAGTCAGACAGAAGCCTGGTACATTGGGAAAAGTTTACTTTACTTTTAGAAACTAGAACAAATTATGACCTAGTTTTTGACCTAGAAGAATTAATGATTTCTTATAATAATGACTAAAATGTGTCATAAACAATGTATATGGTTTTCAGATTAGAAAACTACCTGGGTCAGAAGTCATAGATGCTATTTCTGGAACTGGGAATGTTCAAAATGTATACTTCAACAAGGCTGAATTTTGTTATTGTTGTTGTTGTTGTTTGTCTATTGCTTGACACAGGGTCTCTGTTGCCCAGGCTAAAATGGAGTGGTATAATCATAGCTCACGGCAGCCTCAAACTCAGGCCTCTCAAGAAGGTGGGAGTTCTTGAGTATATGAATAACTTGAACTTCTGGCCTCAAGCTATCCTCCTGCCTCAGCCTCCAAAAGTGTTGGGATTATAAACCTGCACTACTGCTGTTGGCAATTATTTTTTTATTTCTGTTTTTTTCTTTAATTCTTGAACCAATGAGCATCAAACATTTAAAGTAACAACTGCATGAAACTTTGGGCTAGGGGTTATTTGTAAAATGCAAAGGCTAACTCTTACTTTGAAACTTGGTTTTTATTTTTGATATGTTTAGTAACTTATTTACATAAAATGAGATTCAGATTGTACTAAATTCTTCTTGTTCTCCTAATTTCTCAAATGATCCTTTCCCTGTTGTATAGTATGTATCAATTACTATTCACACAAGAATTGAAAAAGGAAAGTACATTTTTAACCAACAAAACTTATAACTAAATATCACTAAATGTTTAAACATGCACGCGTGCAAACACACACACACACACCATCTTCCCTTTCTACTCCTCCACTTGTTTGGGGCAGGTGTTATATCCGCCATTTCTAATATGAAACACTATTTGTCTAATGCTTCAGTAGAAACAAAATAGTCAGTGTGTTTTTATTCGTTTTCCTCTGGATAAATGGATTTTGTGTTGGAGAGTAGGTGAAGCATAGTAATTCAATGAATAAATCTGAACATGAACCATAAGTGAAAGCATGAGACTTATAAAAAAATGAAAGATTAAATAAGAATAATGTAATGGGGGTTCCAAACAGGAAAAAAAAAAGTTGCATTGAGGGGAATAATAACACATACATAAGTATTATAATTTAATTGCAAGTATAGGTGATATTACTAATAATTTTGAATGAAAGAGGTTGTTTACAAAATAATGCTGTATAAATGGACACATTATATGAGGGAAAATAACAATGGGCCCTTTTCTAATACTGAATGTAAAATTGGCCACTAGATGTTTATATAACTCAATGTCAAAGTAAATTACATTTTCTTCAGAGGAAAATGGACACATCAACAAATTTTTTAAAAAAGCTTTCTTAAAAATGTATGTATGAAATAATAAAACACAGAAATAAATGGTTACATCAAAAGTTATGTTCTGAAAAGGACACATTAAATTAAAATTATTGACAGTTGATGGCAGAAAAGAAGATAATTGCCATGTCTAAATTTTATGGGAACAATGTCTAGGACATTAAGCAACATAGAGAAACCAACACGAACAGAGCAGAAAATGCAAAAGAAAGTTTCCAAAAATATAACCAGAATTTAAAAAAGTAAAGTATATGAATAAAATTCACCACAATCCTACTGACTGGAAACAAACAAAAAAAAAGTTATTTCACTCTTCCAGGGGTCTGAAATATTCATACCATTTTTGCTTGGCTAGAGTCGAGGTCTGAGGAAGGTTGCTGCTTCCTTCTGGAGGCTCTGAAAGGACAATCTCTGCCCTTGATATTTTCAGCCTCTAAAGCAGTGGTTCCCAACTTTTTGGCAACAGGGGCTGATTTCTTGGAAGATGATTTTTCCACAGATGGGATTGGGGGTGGTACTGCTGTTAGTCTTTATTACGGTCTCTGCAGTCACAGCTCTGTGCTAACCTGACAGGAGAAGGGGCTCGGGCAGTGGCGTGATCAGTGGAAAGCAGCTGCCCACACAGATGTGGATTTGCACCCGCCACCCACGTCTTGCTGTGAGGGCTGGTTCCTAACAGGCCAGGGACCAGTTATGGAACATGGCTGGGGTTGGGGACCACAGCTCTAAAGGACTCCTGCATTCTCTGGCTTGTGGTCTTTCCTCCCATCACTCCAATTTTTGGATTCCATCATTATATTCCTGTCTCTCTCACTCTTACAGAGACGCTTGTGATTGGAATGTGCACACCCAGTTAAGCCTGGGTCATCTCCCCATCTCAAGGTTCTTAATTTAGCCAAATGTTTAAAGTCTATTGTATCATGTAAAGTAACATTCAGCAGATTCCAAAAATAGGATAAGGAGGTCTCTATCAAGGAAAGGGTTTTATTCAGTAGAGCATATAAGGGCAGACCAAACAACAAGCACTGTGATGAACATCCAGAAATCACTAATGATGGAAAAACTCTGACTAAAACATTCAAATGCCTAGATATCCAAACAATCAAATTATGGTGGGAATTTGGTGAAACAAGAATGCTTATGCCCCGTTGGAAGAAGTGTAGAGAGACGTACCATGCCAATGAGCCATTCAAGATTTCAGTGTCAAATTAAATACAGAAATATGCAAATGATTCAACTATATTGTGCCATGTTATACAACCGTGGGCAGTCTTCGTGTGTCTATAAACGTGTATGAACTACAATGCTCAGAAAAGCATTGTTTGTGGTGGTGATAGTATGAGGCATCATTGGTAGTGGAAGAAACTATTATGGAGGAAAACTATAGAGCATAAAGCAACAGTTAGAAACAATCGATTAGATATTCACAGAGCAACTTGACTTTAGTAGGGTAGTACACGGTGAACCCCGATCTATACATACACACACTCACATACCCCTCACACAATCAGTGTGAATAGGTATATACATGCATGCACAATTCTGTAATTGTATATATTAAGATATCTGCACACAATATTATATAACTTAGAAGACACATTCAAATAAAGTGACATACAAACAGAACATTAAATGTGTCCATGGTGTTAGAGAAACTGGTATGTAATATGAAGATGATAAAGAATCAGTGAAAAAACAAATGCCTACATTACCCACATTGATTGTAATCAACCACAAATGGAGTAGAAGGGTGTATTCCACCCTGTACATCCGAGACGTGGTATGATCACAAACTTATATCAAAGACTCAAAATATCTCTGAAATACTCTGACAAGGTAATTTATTTTATTGTTTTAAATTTATTGAATGCATATTGTTGGCATTTGGGTTTTTTTCATGTTACCATTTAAAAGGGGCTCTCATGTTCAAGAGATGCTCGTCTAGTCAGAAGAGATACACAATGCTAATCAATGTACTGAGGCCAACCTGTGTAACAAGGGCACTGCAGGCACGCTATGCTATAATGACCACTTCATATCCACATTACAATCCCCAGTGAATATCTTGCTAGTCCTTTAAATTCAATTGTACAAAATGTTTACATTTGAAATGCACATTTTCTCAGGAAATATATGTTTTATGCTTAATATCACATCCATGACATAGGTCATATTTCAATATGCTTAGATGGAAAGTAGTTTAAGAATGACATATAATATTGACTAAAAAATAGTTATGGGTTTTCCCACTGTTCTGCATAAGCGTGATTTGACTTAGGAATATTTATACAGCTTTCCAGGATCTAGTTCTAGTTAACTGTTGATTAACTATGTTTTCTCTATTTCTGATGTACAGAATATTGGAAAGTATCTTTTATGTGATTTTGAACTGAAAAAGGTAAGTGTTTTTTGAGGTGACCATTTAAAAAGTATAAGTTAAAATACTGTACTTCAATTATTTTTTTTTTTTTTTTTTTTTTTTGATAGTTAAATATTTTTTTTTTTATTTTTTTTTATTTTTTTATTTATTTTTTTTATTTATTTTTTTTTTATTGTGGAGAAGGGGCAGGGAAAGAAGGCGGGGGAAGAGGTGAGTGACAGGGTCGGGCCAGTGGCATGGTACCACATTGGCTGT